>CAUYPK010129413.1:0-51748 GCA_963574355.1 Loris lydekkerianus | reverse complement strand
CTAAATTATAGCTTTCACATGAAGGCTATAACCCAACTATAGCACAAGACTATGGGGAAAGGGCCAAGGAAGGGGAAGGGACGGGGGAGGTTTTGGTGGAGGGAGGGTAATGGGTGGGGCCACATCTATGGTGCATCTTAGAATGGGTACAGGCGAAACTTACTAAAGGCCGAATACAAATGCCTACCTACAGTAACTAAGAAAATGCCATGAAGGCTACGTCGAACAGTTTGATGAGAATATTTTAGATTGTATATGAAACCAGCACATTGTACCCCATGATTGCACTAATGTACACAGCTATGATTTAACAATAAAAAAAAATTTAAAAAAAAAGCGTGTATGATGAGTATTCATATCTTACAAAGCAATTTAGTCATGATGAGATTAAGAAACTTGCTCAAACATTTGATCAGCTACTATGAACTAGGCTCTGTGATGAACGTTGAGGATATGAAGGGAACAAGACAGAATATGCACCATCCTTGTAGAGTTTACAGTCTGGTAAGGGAGACAGACACATGACATTAGTAACAACTAATTAATGAAACTGTTTTTAATGTCATGGGAGAGGAAGTTCTGAGATCTTTGAGAACATATGAAAGGGGGGTATATCTAGTTTGGTGGATAAAAGAAGGCTTGATCACCGAAAATATTTGGGACCTGAAGTATGAATAGGATTTGAGCAGGCAAAGTCATAAAAGAGCTTCACAGACAGCGAGAAATGATGGGCAGAGTTGTGAGACTGGAAAGAGATGGACATTCACACACTAAGATAGTGACAAAACCAGAGTCAGAATCAGACGCAGGCTACTGATGTTCTATCTAGCACCTACTGTGCTTTGGCACAAGGGAAGGAAAAGAAGAAACCAAGGTTCAGAGAGGTTAATTTGTCCAGGGTCACAGAGAGCCAGAATTAAAATTTAGTAGTCAGTCTCAAAAACTTACACCTAGAATGCTATGCTTTGAACTATGATACTAAAAATAATCTCATGGAAGTTCATTGGAATGTTTATACATGCTTCTATTTATTATCCACAAAGAGGTGATTTTTAAAAGTATATATTTTAAAACATAAACAAAGGTAAAGAGAATTAGTATAATGTATTCTTCTGTAACTAACCATTGCCCAGATTAAACAATTATCTATCTATTTATATATATATATATATATATAATTTATTTTTTGCGACAGAGTCTTACTCTGTGCCCTGGGCAGAGTGCAATGGTGTGTCATAGCTCACAGCAACCTCAAACTCTTGGAGTCAAGCAATCTTTATACCTCAGCCTCCCAAGTAGCTGGGACTACAGGTGCCTGCCACAACACCCATCTATTCTTTTAGAGATAAAGTCTCACTCTTGCTCATACTGGTCTTGAACTTCTGAGCTCAAGCAATCTACCCACCTTAGCCTCAGTGTGTTAGGATTATAGGCATGAGCCACCATGTCTGGGTCAATATTTTTCTAATAAAATGAGTCTAATAAAGTAACTTCAAAATAAGAGACTACAGAGAACAGAATTTTATTACAAAGAAATTGTACCTTCTGTCAAGACTTGTTGCCTCTTAAGTGCCATATTAAAATATTACAAATAACCCCCCTATATAAATCACAAGAATGGAGACCTGATATGGCAACTTTCTTTCCTCCACTCCAAGTGAGATGAAGCAGAGTTTGTCAGTCTTCTGTGAATTAAAATGTCTTGGGCTTCCCTGCCTTGATGCCCAATGGACATGTAGCTCAATCTCCAGAAGAGCAAACCTGCCATAGTATATGAACTTGTTCAGTATTTTAAAGAAAGCCTCCAGGACTCATTTAAAGACAGGTTTTTGACACTTTGGAAATGTATTTTGTCTTAAGGTTGTTTATAATATAAACATCAGTTGGGAAAGTGCTTTGCGATCTTCAATGGCAATGCTACTATGGTTTTTACGGATTATCTATAAAGTATAAATACACACACAATAAGCGTATCTAACTGACAATAATTTGGCTCTGTCCACTGAGGGGAGAGAAAAAAATTGAATGTGAAGTTCCTCCTAGCATCTCAGAGTGAACACATGGCCTGAGGGATTTCAAGATGAAAGCTATGAATATGCTCTGCACTCTCATGATTGCAACATTGAATGCAGCTCAAACATGGGCCTCATGTTAAAATACATATTAAAATCCATATACAAACAACAACAACAACAAAAAAGAAAAGAAAAGAAAAGAAAAGAAAAGAAAAGAAAAGAAAAGAAAAGAAAGAAAAAGAAAAGAAAAGAAAAGAAAAGAAAATCAATAGAGTTTACCCTGAGATAAACCAGATGTCAGTATTAACAAGTAAAAAAATTTTAGTCATCATTGTAACTATCCTCAATGAAGAAAAAGTGTGTGCTTTCCATGAATAAAAATCTCAGCAGAGAAATAGAAAATTACAGTATAGAAATAGAAACCAAAGAGAGGAAATTCTAGACCTGAAAAATATAATTTCAGAAATAAAATAAAATTACTAGGTGGATTTAACAACCGAAAGGACGTAAGAGAGGAAAGTGCAAGAAAACTTGAAGACAGGGCAATAGAAATTATACAAGGTGAAAAACAGAGGAAAAAAAGATAAAGAACAGAGCCTTAGAAACTTCCTAGATAATATCAGACAGTGCAATATAAAACTTGATGAAAGACAGAAATTTGCTAAATGAACATAGAAGATGCTAAAAGAATCATAAGCCCAAAGAAGTCCAGGCCGATGCACATCAATGTCAAACTGTCCAAGTTGCTCCAAGCAGCTGATTTTAATGGACTCCTCCCCAACCCAGACAAATAACTATGTCCAGAGTTAGTGAGAGACAGAAAATGTCATCAATGAAATTACAAATTTGGTCTGACAGGTATGTATAGAATCTTGTATACCAACAAATAAAGAATAGACACTATTTTTATATATACTCAAACCATTTCTAAAGTTTGACCATACACCCAAAATACAGTACTCAAAATGCTGTAAAGACTCGCATTCTCTAATTAAAATTTGGTTAAATTGGGAATTTATACACATATGTAAGATACAATTTAAAAATGCACGTGTATTAAAATTAAAAACCAAAAAATATGCTTCCAAAAAGTCATGGGTTCAAGAAGAAAATAAGGCTGCAAGTAATCAGATATTTAGAACTATATATGAGTTGCAATAACGTTGTGTTTTCAGAAAATTTCATATGCAAACAATTTATTAAAGAACAAAACCCAAAATTTATGGATACTCAAAAAATAGAAGCTATAAAAATCAAAAATCTCAAAGAAGGCAGAAGTGAAGAAATGCTGGAATGAAAAATTAACAAATAGAAACCAATTCAATATAGTAGAAATGACCAACAAGAAAACAACATGTTTTTGTTTTTAAAATGCTTAAAGATGATCTATTTCTAACGAAATGGAATAAAAGAAGGGAAAAATAATATCAGGAACAAAAATGTAGAAATTTCCTACAAATTCAGAGGAGAGATAAATCATCTTGGAAAATTTCTAGGGGATAATTGCATGATCACCTCAATACATATAGACAAATAATCTGACAATGTTTAACATTCATTCATATTAAACAGAAAAAACAATGTCTGACAGAATGTGACATCAGAATGCCTTATCTCTGGATTTTGGTTGAACTTTCAAAAAGTTAAAAAGAAATGATACATTTTAAGTACTTTTACATTCACTCAAATTGTTCAACCAACTACTCATGAAGAACTTGAAAAGAGAGTAGCCCAATTCCTATTCTGTCCACATTAGTCATCACTCATCTGGAGTCATAAGAACTTTTAGTGCTTCATTGAGAAGGCTGAAACACCTGAGTGGTAGTGGTACTGTGCAATCTCATACACACGCACTGGGGAGAAAAGTACTTACCTCCACCTCCAACCAAACAAGAGGGACTTCAGAAGCACCTCTGGGAAAATTGGACAGGTGTCCTGTGATTTGGGGACTTTCAGACTGGCACCTTCCTCCTGCCTTGAGAGAAAGTCTAAAGGCTTTATGTGGAGGTTCCTCAGGGTGGCAAAGAGGCAGTGCTTCCCTGGGAGCCAGCTCTTGCTCCCCCAGTTCAGTGAGGTCAGGCATAAGTGTATGTTCTATATAGTCCACCTGGGAGTCCCACAGAATGGACCCAGTGGTGGGTTATCTTAAAAGAAATTCCACATGAGGACACAGTAAAAAGATGGCCATCTGCAAGCTAAGAAGAGAAGCCTCAGGAAAAATCAACCTTGTCAATACTCTGATCTTGGAGAGAAAGTAAATTTCTGCTGTTTGAGCCACCCACCATTCTGTGGAATTTTGTTATGGCAGCCTTAACAAACTAATAGTCTTACATGTTAGGCTGTGTCTAATTCAAATGCAACAGGAAATAAATTATCTTATTCAAAGGAGCAACAAAATTACATAGCATCTACTCAAGGATAAATCTAACAGTACATGTTTAAGAAATTATGGGAAAAATTTGCAAAGCTTGTTGAAAGAAATAAAGACCTAAATAAATGTACAAACATAGCAAGTTAATTAATGACAAGATAATATCATAGATATTCTCATTCTATCCCAAATTGGTCTACACGTTTACTGCAGTAACAATCAAATTCATATTGGACTGTGTGTTTTATATAGTCCTCCTAGGAGTCTATTTTGTCATATTTTGTTTTTAAAAAACAAAAAACAACTTCATGGATCAGATTCAACAGATATGAGAAGGACTGCTCATTAGATCACTGGTGCTGACTTTAGTCTTTGAGTTTAGGGATAAAGCAAAATTATGATAAAAAAATCTTTTTTTAACTTTTATCAGAATGAGTTTTTTTGTTTGTGTGTGAAGTAAATGGAAAGCCTCATATGATAAGATCTGAACACATTTTTTCTGTCTAATTGAATGGAACATCATATCTAACCCTTTCTCTAAAAGGGCTTACAATTTCCTATGTGTAATAGAGAAAACAGTGTTCAGGGGTACCCAACAATAGTTCCTACATAATTCTTCACCATCTTTTTCTCCATCACCACAGTGTATCAGCCACCTCAGAGCATTTCACTCTTCTGGCTAATTGTGGTCCATTTTATTCTGTTTCCAGAGCCTCTAGTTCATTTTCATCTTTTTGAGCACCACTGATCCTTCTGCTGAAACATATGGACACACCTTCTGTCCCATACCATCCCCAGCTGGCCATCAACATCAGAAATATATGGGTGTTGCTATTTAATATATTTAATGGTGCTGGGAGAACTGGTTGGCCACATGAAAAAGATTGAAACTGGATCCGCATCACTCACCATTTACAAAAATGAACTCACAGTGGACAAATTTAAGACAGTAAACAATAAAAACTCTGAAAGAAAGCATGGGAAAAACTCTTGATGATATTGGCATAGGGAAGGATTTTATGAAGAAGACTCCATTGGCAATAGCAGCAACAACAAAAAATAAATAAATGGTTCTTAATGGAGGTAAAAAGTTTCTGTGTAGCTAAGGACACAATAATTAAAGCAAACAATCTTCAAAATGGGAAAAGTTATTTTCATGTTACTAGTTGGACAAAGAGCAGATAACTAAAATCTACAGAGAACTCAAGCTAATCAACAAAAAAAGAGCAATCTCATTTCTCATTGGGCAAGAGACATGAAGAGAACCTTCTCCAAAGAAGACAGATGAATAGTCTACAAACAAATGAAAAAAAAAAAATGCTCATTTACCCTGATCCTCAGAGAAATGCAAATCAAAACCACCTTAAGATATCGCCTACTCCCAGAGAGAATAGCTCACATGACAAAGTCCCAAAGCTGCAGATGTTAGCATGGTTGTGGAGAGAAGAGAACACTTTCACACTGTTGGTAGGAATGCAAACTAGTACAGCCTCTTTAGAAAGAAGTATGGAGAGATCTCAAGGAGCTAAAAGTAAACCTTCTATTTGACCTTGCAATCCCATTACTAGGTATCTATCTACCCAGAAGAAAATAAAGTCATTCAAATGTTTAAGAACATTTATATTAGAATGTTTATCACAGCTCATTTTGCAATTGCCAAAATGTGGAATCAACCCAAGTGCCCCATCAACCCAGGAATGGATTAACTGTGGTATATGTATGCCATGGAATACTAGTCAGCCATAAAAAAATATGAAGCTGTACATCTTTTGTACTTACCTGGATGGATTTGGAGAACATCCTCCTAAGTAAAATATCACAAGAATGGAAAAACAAGCATCCAATGTACTCAATACTAATATAGATCCAGTAGATGAAAAACTATATTCCCACACAAGAGGAAAAACACAACTATATTCAAATAGGGAGAAGGGGAGAAGGGGGAAGAGGTGGAGAGGGAAATGATAAGGAAGGAGGGGGCTTGGTAAGCTCTTACCTAATGAGTCCAATGTAGGGCATATGGCACACCTCCTGAAAGGCTCAACTACAACTTGGACTTTACCTAACAAATGCAAACAATATAACTTAGTTAGTCATACCCTTGTATCAACCTGAAATTAAAAAAAGAAAGAAAAATATTTTTATAAATTAACTACATTTCTGAGAACCAAAGAATGGCTTTTCTCAGACAAGAAACTGTTAGGACTCCCTGAAAACCAGAACTAGATTGGCTACCAGAACGTGTAAAAAAAAAAAGAAAAAAGAAAAGAAAAGAAAAGAAAAGAGAAGAAAAGAAAAGAAAAGAAAAGAAAAGAAAAGAAAAGAAAAGAAAAGAAAAGAAAAGAAAAGAAAAGAAAAAAAAAGAAAAGAGTGGGTTTCAAGTTCCTAGGTCTACATTCCCAAAGAGAATTCTGTTTCTGCTCACGACAAATAGCTGAAGCTGTGGCCAGATTTACATTATCATGGGGCCTCTGAGCTTGGGTGCAGACACACTTGGGTTGATGTCAGCATAGAACACTCAGCAGTTAAGAACCTGGTTTTCTCGGGAAGCTGGCATCTTGGAGCCAAGACCTAAATGCAGTGCTCATTTTTTTCCTATCACTTTTGCTTTTTCTCTTTGTTTCTTCTGCAAAGAATTTCAGATTCCTGAGAGCAGGAGACATTTGAGAAAGAAAAGAAAAAGAGATGGTAAACCATAGAAATAGAGCGGGGGGAGAAGAATTACATGCATAAAGTTATTATTATTATTATTAATTTGCCTTTGAATTTAAAAAATAGTTGGTAAGTTTTTGCTGCTTTTGAGTTTAAGAACAGAGCAAAGAAAAGAATACTTTTGAAGGCCATGGGAAAAGTTCCAAAACAGGGCTGCTAGGAAACAGCAGCAGTGCGAGGGAAGCTCAAGGGCCATCTGTATGTCACCAGTGCCCTCTGGAAGTCCCGGGAGGGGCTGGGGAAAGGTGGCATCCCAAGGCAGTTTATTTTAGAGTTAGACTGAAAATGTTAGAGAGAGGACCCTAGGGACCATGTTTCATAACACAGCCCTTAGGGACCCAGCAGTTTGCTGGCTGATGGTCACCAGGAGGTGAAAGGCCAGGGAACAACTGTGATTATTCCCTCCTCTGTCTGGTGTTTCTGGATATTACAACAACTTTATTTTTGGAAATAGCCCTAGAAGTGAAAGAGGTTTTACTCATGGGTCCCTCATTTCTGCATTGAATACAAATAAAATCAAACATATAGTTGATCCCTGGCCATGTAGGTGGACACAGCCCACATCGAGGGGAGCCCAGGGTGAGCCTTGAGGGACTCGTATGTAGAGGTAGACCTGGGCAGCACAGCATACCTGGACAGAAACATGTCCTCATCCCTCCCTGTTGAGAGAACTTGTTGACCAGCTTTCTAAACAAGTCAACTGGCAGAGCTTCCTCCATTGTCCATGTGTGAGGAACGGTGGTGAAAGGCCGAGACTAGCATTGCCAGGGAGTTACCTGGGATTTTAGGGAAGGCCACCCCGAGATTCCAATGGAGAAGGCGTTTCCACATGCCAGATCCTCACCTGAGGGAGCTGGGACAGCAGGATACAGAAGGAAACGGAAAGTTGAGATGGTAGAGGGTCAGGGAGGAAGGGTCTCTGGGCTCTCGATTTGAAATCCTATAAAGTATGACTAGCGGAACTACCTGCCACGTACACAGAAAAAGTTCTTAGATACTATCTGAAGTTTTATTTTTTTTAAGTCCAGAGAAGTGAAGCAATCACTCCAGGTCACACAGCAAAGTCAGGTCCTCTGACTCTCGATTCACCGTTCCTCTAACCCCCCTTCCTCAACATCCAGACCCTCAGTGAGCATCTTCTACAAGCCTAATGCAGGTACAGGGGATGTGCTGCTGGGGAATGCACGGATATGACAAAATATCACACTTTCAGTTTCAAAAACTTACAGTTTACAAAGCACTTAACATACACTAATTCATTTAAATTTTGGTTCTCAAACAAATCTGAGAAGTAGGTATCTTAATTACATAGGTGAAAAAACTAAACATTAAAAGAGGGTTAGTGACTTGTTCAAGGGGACGTAGGAAGTGGCGAAGCTGTGATTCAAACCCAGATACTAAACCTCCAGTAGCTTCACCGTAGCTAGAGAGGTAAAACATAAACATACGACACATTTTATAAATTATATATGATGGGATTGTATGTTAATTTAATTAATTCTTTCATTTTAATGAGCTCCATTTATTTGAGATGTTCCTGAGTGAAGATGTCCAGTGATAGTTAAGTCTAGAAAGAAGGGAACCAAGTGTGTGTAGGCGGGACCCACTGCACGGAGATAGCAACAGAAATCATAGGAAATAATGTGTTTGATGTGTTTGAAGATGGCCCTTCCACCATTTGTCACCATTTTCTCACCAGTATGGAAGAACAAAGAAGAGATAGTGAAATTCTTGCAATTAGGGGAATTGCCAGTGGAGGCTACTTTATTAAGAGTCATCATTCAAGAAACAAAATGTAATAAGCGATCAGATTTTCAGCAAGATCTCTCTACTCTGGCTAGTTGGAAATTGAAATTCCCAAACTTATATGAGCTCTGGGAATTATCTGACCTACAAATAATTGTCTTCTGTCTGCTTTCATGGCTTCTTACTCTACCTACAAAGCTCAGTATTAAAATAAAAAAATTAAGGGAACCCCTGAGCATATGTTATCATCTGATTGTTTTGTATTGCTACATTGAAATTATAAAAAAATTATATCCCCCAAGATGATGAAATATTAGGAGGTGGAGCCTTTAGGCATCTTCATGAATGGGATGAGTAGTTTTGTGAAAGAGGCCTCAGAGAGCCCCCTTTCCCCTTCCACCGTGTGAGGACAGCATTAGAAGGTATTATCAATAAATGCAAAAGTGAGTCCTCATCCTCACCAGAGACCAAATCTACAAGAGCCTTGATCTTGGACTCCTAGACTCTATAACTAACTGTGAGAAATAAATTTCTGTTGTTCATAAAATATGGATTTTGCTACAGAATGGATTAAATCAGATTTGTGCAATTCTTTCCATTTTTAGTTTCTTCTCTATAGTACTCCATTCATCACATTCCAGCTGTACCGACATTCAGTATTCCAGTCTCTCAATTCAGCAAAATCCTCCCATTCTGTTCACGTCCTCTCTCCCTTCTGTCCTGTGCTTCAGGACAGCAAATGTGCCTGGGGAGAAAGCCAGGATGCTCATTAGTTTCCATTTCATTTAAGTCCTTTTTCTTAGGGGATCCAGTACAGCCAATTTCCCAACATCCAAAAACGGCTATTTCACATATTTTACCCAGTTTTCTAGTTGCTTATGGTGTGAAAGAAAGCTTGCTACCAGTTAAGCTTCCAATGTGGTGGAGGCTTACGTATTCCCATGTAGTTTTCAAATGATGCAAATCTGCCGTGAATGTAGAGATGACATCACTGGACATTTTAAAATTAATCGTGTATGTTAAACATTTGAGCATAAGCATCTCAAAAAGATATAAAATATAACTTCCAACCTCAGGGAGCATGAGATAATATGAAATAAAGAAAATGTTTAGGTAACTGAAACAAAAGAAAACAAAACCACAAATAAGAGACAACTACTTACCTTTGTACATTTAACAAAAACCAATAGACAAACAGTGGGTCTCTTTCTGGAAACTCTCTTCTGTTCAATCAGTTTTTATGTCTCTAGTTTTGCCAGGACCACATTGTCTGCACAACGGAAGGTTTGCATAAGTCTCGAAATCACGCTGTGTGCATCGTCCAAGTTTTTCAAAATTATTTCAGCTATTCTACTTCCTTTGACTTTTTATATAAATTTTAGAATTGCTCTATTGTTTCTAAAATAAAAAACTCTCCGGGGGGGGGGGGGAATAAGAAAATGTGATCACTTCAGTAGTAGATGGGAAATGAGAAAGAAATGAAGCAAAATGTATGAATATTTCAGCGCCAAGAAAGGACGTCGGCGTCAAAAGCACCAACAGATGGGACTGTTTATTCTTGACAATATAGAGATGATTGAGGTATTTGGAAAAGACTTTAAAATAAACACTGGATGTTTAAAATTCTCAAAAAGCCAAAGAAGGAATGAACATCATGGAAGAATTAGAAGTTATGAAAATTAAAGGTGGACATTAAAAACCATTAGAAAATTAGATCTGAAATAAAAGCAATAGAAAAAGAAGAGACCGGATATAATGACAGAAGAACAGTCCCTTGGAAGATAGAACTAAGGAAAAACCGACCAGGGTATAACACAAATAAATAAGCAATTATGAGGTAATATATTTCTATCCAAACACTGAACATATATATAAAACTGAGTACAATTTGATTATAAAGAAAATGCTGGCAAAATAGCTATTAGAAAGGAAAATTTTAATATATTTCTTTTAGAAATGTGTTTAAAAGTATATTTTTAAAAAGTAGGCACATAGGATTCTTGAACAAAATGATTTTCAGGGTTGATCTACCAAGGTGACTGTAAAGTTCATGGGCAATTTAAAATTGCACACAAACTATATGGTCACCCTGAACATTTAGATACTTGGATAGAATGGAATAGGTCACCATCAGCTGACTGTAGATGGGTAGGTGTATGAGCCTGTTTGAGGACTCTATTCCCTATTCTGTTCTGTTGGTGAATTTGTCCATGCTCATGCTATCGCCACACTGTCTTAATTATGATAGCCTTTTGTCATAGGTCTTGAAATCTGGTGGTAGAAAACCTCCAATGTTTTAATTACCTTAGTGTAATCAGAATAAAAAGTATGGACTTCAGCTATAAGTAATGTCTCAACATTAGTTCATTAATAATTCTAATGTAAGATGTCAATAAGGGAAACTCAGTGTGGGATATACAGGGAATTGTCTATACCATCTTTGAAATTGTTTTGTAAATCTAAAACTGCTCTAAAATAAAAAGGTTATTTTAAAAAATTACCTTAGTTGCCGTCATACTTTTGCATCTGCATGTGGACTTTAGAATCAGTTTGTCAATTTCTACAATAAAGCCACCTGATACTTTGGTTGGGATTTAGTATCATTTAAACTTTTGTATTAATCTTCAAAGACTTGACACAATAGTGTGCTTTAAAACCATGAACATGGTCTCTCCACTAATGTAGGTCTTTACAATTTCCTGTAGCAGGTTTGCATATTTCAGTGTAAGATTCTTGAATAGTGCTTGTTCACTTCAACCTTTCTGATACTACCGTAAATGGTATATGTTTTGTATTTTGTTTTCTCTGTTTGTGTGGTTGGATACAAGTACAATTGATGTTTTTTTTTTATGATTTTCTATCCAGGAGCTTAGATATATTCACTTTTATTAAATATATTAGTTATGCACTAATTCTTTGGATTTTTTTTTTCCTTTTTAAAACATTTTTTGGTAGATCTAGGGTCTCACTATGTTGCTCTGGCTGATTTCAAACTCCTGGGCTCAAGCAGTCCTCCCACTTAGGCCTCCCAAAGTCCAGGGATTTTAGGCATGAGCTTCTGTGCCCAGACAAAATCCTTTAAATTTTTAAAGCACATAATCATGTCATTTGTGAGTAAAATGACATGATCTTCCTTCTCCAATCTTTATGCCTTTCATTTATTTTCTGGGACTTACAGCACTTGGCAGAACCAATAGTGCAATGTTCGACAGCCGTGGTAATGTGAGGTATCTCTCTCTTCTCCCCAAACTCAGGAAGAAAGCTTTAAATGTTTCAGAATTCAGTATGATGTTTGCTGCATAGGTTTTTAAAAGTTGACAGTTATAATCATAATATTCCTCGCTTGTTTAGAGTTTAGATCAGGAATAGTGATTCAATTTTATAAAAGCTTTTTCTATATCCTTTAAAATTCTGTGATTTTTATCTCATTTTTCTATTAGCATGTTGGTTTTTTTTCTTTCTTAAATTCATACAACTTAGTGCTCAAGATATATTATCTTAACTTAGTCAAAATGTATTATCTCTTTTTATATATTGCTTGATTCTGTTTTCTAGTAATATTTTATTTTAGACTTTTGCTTTTATAAAATTTTCCTTTGTTATTATATGTTTTTCAGGTTTTGGCATTAAGGATATGTAAAAGGAATTACCAAGTATATCTTCACTCTCTATTTTCTGGAAAAGTTGTGTAGGATTGATATTCTATTTTACTTACGTGTTTGGAAGCCACCTAGTTCTTTTTGAGTGCAAGAATTTGTTGGTAAAATATACGATTTCCTTAATAGATATTGGAATGGTCAAGTTTTCTATTTTCATCACTCAGCTATAGTAAGTTGCATTTTTGATGAATTATTCCTTTTTATTCATATTGTCACTTCTATTTGTATAAAGGGGCGTGTGATACTTTTGCTTTTGTAAAATATGTATGTATCTGTAGGATCTGTGGTGATACGTTCTCTTTAATTCCCAATATTGGTAATGTTTCTTTTTTCTTTTTCCTTGACCATTCTTTCTATGTGTTAATCACTTCTTTATACTTTTCCAAAGAACCAACTTAGGGCTCTTACCTTTGTTGTACTTTATTTAAAAATTGACTTTTTGCTAATCTTATTTTTTTACTTTGTGTTTCTTTCGGCATAAATTGTATTCTTTTATAATTTTTTAAAATAGCTTCAGTATATTATTATTATTTTTCTTTGAGACAGAATCTCTCTCTCTGTTGCTGAGGCCAGAGTGTGGTGGTGTCAGCCTAGCTCACAGCAACCGCAAACTCCTGGGTTCAAGTGATTCTCCTGCCTCAGCCTCTTGAGCAGTTGGAACTGCAGGGCCCACCATAAAGCCTGGCTAATTTTTTAGCAGAGACAGCATCTCACTCTTTTAATTATTATTTCTAACTCTTCATTGTTTTCTGATATATGGTTTAAGGCTATAAATTATTTTTTAAGTACTGCTTCAGCTTCAAGTGACAAATTAAGCTTTATCTTCCTTATTACTTAATTCAAAATATTTTTAAACTTTTTGTTTTTTCTGTGGCCTATTATTTTAAAGCATATTATTCATTTCCAGACAATTAATTTTTTTCAGTTATCTTTCATCATTGATCTCTAGTTTAATCCATTGATAGTAGAGAACAAATTCAGTAATTTCCATCATTTAGATTTTGTTAAGACTTTCATTACGGCCCAATATTATTGTCCATTTTGGTAAATGTCTCATGTGAACATGAAAAGAATGTCAATGTGATGTCATTGGGTCTATGCCTTTGTTAATTTTGTTCTTCACACTTTCCAGATCCTTGTTGGGGAGCAGATCATAATTTGCTTGATCTATCAGCTACTAAAAGAGATAAGTTGAAATCTTTTATCATAGCTGTAGATTTGTTGATGTGTTTACATTTCTCTTAGTTTCTATCAGAATTTTGGTTTATATCCTTTGAAATGAAATTACTGAGTACCTAAAGGTTTAGGATTGTGTCTTCCTGCTGAGTGACTCCTTTGCCAATAGGAAATATCTTGTATATCTTCCATAAGGCTTTTTGTCTAAAAGGTCAATTATGTCTGTTATTAGTGTAGTGACATCAGCTTTCTTTTGGTTAGCATTTGCATGGGATATGTTCCATAATTTTATATTTCTGTGTTCATAGTAGCTTTTGTTTCTTAACAGTACCACAGCTAAAGTTTTTTTCTTTTTTAAAAAAGCATTCAGTATTATACTTTTTCGTTTAATAAAGTAGTCCATTTACCTAATTAAATTGGATTTATGCATGCTATTCTGGTTATATTTATTTATTACTTTTGATTTCTAATTGATTAATATGTTTTATATTATATTTTCTTCTTTCTTTAGACTAATTATATGTTCTTATTATTCTGTTTTCCTGCTATTAAGATGTTAACGATACATTTTTGCATTTTTTTACCCAAGAAATTACAGTGTACAATTTAAATTACTTAAATCTAATAAAACTATTACTTTTGTCATGTATTTTTATAATTTAAACACTTTGAGTCTATTTACTTTCTTCCGTCTATTGTTTTACCTTTATCAAATATATTTTTGGTCATAGGTTTTAAATTCAGTCACTCCCATTTTCGTCTGCACTATGATTCTTACTTTTTGTCTGTCCACATATTTATCATGTTTAGTTCTCCTCATTTCAAATTGTATTTTTGTGTTTCTTGAAATGATCATTTTTATCCTTTCCAAAGCATTCCCTTTGGTTTATTTTATTTTATTTTATTTTAGTGAAGACCTAGTAGTGGTAAATTCTCTCACTTTTGGTTTTCCTAACCCCCAAAATACAAAAAAAACAAACAAAAAAGCCCACCACCTATAATTTCCTTTTGTTTCTGAAAGAAACTTTTGCTAGATTTAAAATAGCTTGGCAGTTATTTTCTTTGGCTGCTTTTAAGATTTTTATCTTTTTCTTTAATTTTTCTATGATTTGCCTTGACCTGTTTTCCTTTATTCATTCAGCGTGTGATATATTGAGGTTTTTGCATCTGTGGGCGATGCATTTCATTTACTTGGGAAAATCCTCAACTTCATGTCTTCGATTACTGCTCCTTCTCATTTAGCTCCACTCTCAAATGGGAGCCAGTTAAAGAGGTGGAAAAACTTTTCAGCAGGCCCTGTAAGTTTCCTAAGCTCTTGTTTGTTTATTTCTATTTGTTGGATAGATGGTTTTAAGATATGTCTTCCAACTTAAATGTTTCCTGTTGACCTGCCTTCAGCGTCAATCATTAAGTCTTCTGCTGTGTCCAAATTGCTGTTAGATTCATCTATTTGATTCTCAATCTCAGGTATTGTAATTTTCACTTCTAGAATATCTATTGATTTATGTATTCAAATACTCTGCCTAAATTTCCCATCTTTTTATCTGTTTCTTGGTTTGTCACGAAAGTCTCAGTTTGGTGGGGAAGGCAGACTTCTTCAGCTTGATAACAAGTAACAGGATATATAAAATTAGCAATATCATTTAGGATACTTTGACAGACAGAAAAGTCTGAAAATGAGGATCACAGGCTAGGAATTTAAAGAAGTAAGTGTGTAGGGGGAGAGTGTGGTCAGCAAGCCCTTACCAGTCTCCATCTGTGTATCCAACTTAGTGCAGCAAGCTGGAAATGTGGCAGACATTACTAGTAACCTACTGAATATTCATTCTCTTTTTTCTCCTCTTTATTTGCAGAACCTCGATCTTTTTGGTAGGGGTGGGAGTGTGGGGATAATATGCACTTATAAAATGCTTTGTCTATCGGGCTTACTTCCTGCTAGGGGTTGACCAGGTGACAAAAATTGTGGTGGAAATTTAAGGCTAAGTCTATCAGGTACGAAAGCTATCTCATTAAAGAGATAGACTCATCTAATACCTGCCTTTACTCCTTCCTCTTTTCACCCTTCTTCTCCAAGGGCTTAACAACAGTGCCCTTTCTTCTAAATCCACATCTCACATTTTACTTTTGGTCTCTGACACCCTTTTTATTGTCATCTGTCTTCCATGGAGAGTTGCAGCTGCCAATACTAACAACATTATACACGGTACCACCATTGATGCCAACATGATAGCAAATGCTTAATTTTGTTCTTTTTAGGGGTACGTAAACTCCTAGTTTAATGACACAGAGATGCACTGAAGGTTTATCTGACTCAGCTTATAATAAGAAAATGTCTTGGTATGGGTGTTCATGTTATAAAGACAAGCTAAAATTAACACATTTAAGACTACCTCCAAAACACAAGTAAATCTTTGTATAAGCCTGAAGAATATCAAGGTATAAGTTGGTTAAAACACCAAACCAAGTTAAATTTGATCTAATATATTTATGCTTATTTTAACATCTGGAAAACTTTGGGCATACACTGCAAACATTTCTAACCTAATTTTAAAAGAAATTATACTCGGTTTCCCCAGACATATTAGAGGTGGGTCCTTTTAAAAAATATTATTTTTCACATTTAACATGGAAGAATTTGAATCATAAGAGAGAATATTTAAATATTGCCCTTAATAGGTCCTCAAAACAACACTCTTGTACTTAAAAGAAATACAATTTTAAAAGACCCTGTACTCTTTGCTAGGTGAAAAACAAACAGATCTGGAGGACCCCCCCAAAGCAGAATGCATCAGAATATTTCTCCCTGCAGAGAGAGGCAAAGGGGAAGTTGATAGGGCCTCTGCACTGGCTCTGGCTCCAGGGCCAGTCACTGGAGTCCAAGAAAGTGGACGACATCTAAACAGTTGGGAAGTTTAGCTGATAGATGTAAATGTTCTGAGTAAGTACTGTGACTTCTGTCCTCCTCTGAGGCACTATCCTTCCTCTAATGGCCCAAAATACATTATTTTTTCAGTGACTGCTTGGATGGGGGCAGGTGAGGTGTAGAAACCATCATCCTATGGCTGTTCGGTGTTACAGCAGGTAGCCCTTCCCGAACTTGTCTTGCACGTGTGTACCAGGGAACACCCTATCTGCTACTGGATATAGAACAAGTTAAGCAAAATATATGTGGGAACAAGCTTGAGAAGAAGAAACCAAAAAGGGAATCTGAAGACCTAGAAAAGCCCCAGTCCAACTGTTGCAAGGCCTAAAATGCTGTCCTTCTATTACTAGAATTCTAGGGATTTGTCTCAGTCTCTGGTTGGCAGCTCTGTAGCTGTTGACTTTGTATAAGAATCTGATGCCTCACTAACTGATGTCTCTCTGCTCCTGTGCTTCCTTGATGTATTGTATTAGCCTATGATTTGTCAGCTCTGCCTTTCCTATATTCACAAAAGAGCCTGCAGATTCGTGATGGTGGGAACCGCTCACAGGTTTACCTTCTATCTTTTCAATCATAGCCTAACTCAGGACTTAGCATCCACTGAATTGTAAGTTCTTTGGAGTTATTGAAAAAACACAGAGTTTATTAATCTTTTGTCCTTGGGGCTTTTTAAGGAACCATTTAATACTCTAGAAGAGAGATATTACTTGATACAAACAGTAGATAAAATTGCAAGTGGTAAATCAGAGAAAGAGCTCATTTTTTGTTTAGTTTTGCATTTTCTCTATCCTCCCTTCTCACCATGAGGAACCTCTGGACAGGACCAATATCCCGCCCTCTATCAGAGACTCAGGCAAAAGCCCTGAGCTTTGTGTGTTTGGTAAGGGTTGTGGTCGGTAAAATTCGCTTTCTTATTAGCAAAAGATTATTTATACTGTGATAAAGCTTCATACTTGTGACTTAAAAAAAAGTTCTGTAGCAGAGATGTACATAATGGCCCTTTAAATTCTCACCTCTCAGCATAAATTCATTCACATACTTAGAGCAGCTAGTGGCAGCAAACTGTATACACATTTCTTGTTGCTGAAAGGTAACATTGGTTAGCCACAGAATAATTTTTAAAACATTAAGACCAATAGCTATGTCAGGTGTGGTGGCTCACACCTGTAATCCTCGCACTATGAGGGGCTGAGGCACCTAGACAGCTTGAGCTCAAGAGTTCAAGACCAGCCTGAGCAAGAGTGAGACCCCCGTCTCTACTAAAAATAGAAAAATTAGCCAGATGTTGTGAAGGGTACCTGTAGTCCTAGCTATTTGGGAGGCTGAGGAAGGAGGATGGCTTGAACCCAGGAGTTTCAATTTGCTGTGAGCTATGTCACAGGGTGACAGAGTAAGACTTGACTTAAAAAAAAAATAAAGACTCATAACCATTCTCTCTCCTCATAGCCTTTATGGGCATTTATAATCTTAGTGTATACCACTTTGAAAATCTAATTAGTTCTACTTTTTCTATTCTTTTTTGTTTTTGTACCTAGAGAGGTGGTTCTCAAAGTGTGGTGCCAGAAGCATCGGCATCACCCAGGAGATTATGAGTATAAATTCTCAGATTTTATCCCAAACCTACTGAAGCAGACACTCTGGGGGTGGGGGCCAGTTCTGTGTGTTTTAACCATTGACATAATGCCAGTATCCTTGTTTCATAAAAACTAGGTATACTGGCATCTTAGAGAAGCTACTCTCCTCTGAGCCAGTCACCTACACCAACGGGACAGAGGGAGACAGGCAGGACAACCCAGCTGGTGCCTCCACAAGGCTGCATACAAGGCGTACTCTGGTCAATCTGTATGTGAGCAACACAGACCTGATTAAGGGAAACACCTCCAGAAAGGCAACCGATTCTGAATTTGAGAAGAAGCGACGGTGCGCCATCATCAGTCAACTGCTCATGTTTGAACAGGAGTATCTGCTACTAACATTTTCAAAGCTGTATTTTCCACAGGTACATTCCAGAGTGCAACAAACCACTTCCACATGTGGGGGGCCGATCTCCCAGCAAAATGTCTTACCTGCCTTTTGTGTCATCACAGATTTCTTTAGAAGTTAAAGTTCACTTCAAAGTCATGCTGAAGCCAAAACTTTTCCAGGTGCAAGGATTTGTCTTCAGAGATGCTGGTGATCACAGCCAGGCAAAACCGTGAATTAGGGAAGGGCCTCCTCTTGCTGACTTATCTTCAAGCTGCCATACGTCTGCCCAGGAAGGAACCACCAGAGGAATTCTGCTAACAAATCTTGGACCCCACACCCAGAGATTTTTTTCATTTAATTATTCTGGGATGGAGGTCTAAGTATTGGTATTTAAAAAAATCCCAAGTTCTTCTACTGTTCAGCCTACTTCCAGAACCACTGAATTAAATAAATATTGCCTGAGCACTTATTATGTGCAAATCTCTTGGTAAGGCACTGGAAGATTCAGAAGAACATAAGGCCAAGAGGTTGTGCCTTCAAGAAGCAAAGAATGGTGGGACAAAGGGCCCAATGGACACATCCAACTGGAACCTGCAGCTGACTATGGTAAGTGCTGTGGCAGAGCTACGCGCAATTTGTTCTGTGGAGGAACCACCGGATGTGGCTTCACAGCGGGAACTGGATTTCAATTTGGTCTTAGATATCTTTTATCAGATAAGGGTAAAAGAACATTTTGAACAGAAGACACAAAAATGAACAAAAGCATGGAGGCAAGAAAGTTCCAGAATTTTGGAGGGATCAGTAAATATTATACAGCGTCAATATATAGGGAAAGAAGTTGGCAAAGTAGGCTTGAGCCAGATTTTAAAGGACTTTGAAGGCCATGCTAAAAATATGAATCTTCTGCTCAACGAGAAGTAACATTATGATATCTGTCTATGAAAGGCATCTCATTTAGAAGATAGCTGATACTTACATTAATGAAACTGTTGCCAAGTATAGTATTTAGCCAATTAAATACATACTGAGCATTTAATTTACTTAGTTGCAAGTCCTGTGCTAGATATAAGGAAAGATTAAAAAATGCTCCATGCAACAATTTTCCTCTAAAATTTTATAATCATAATTAGATGGTTGAAATTTATACTGTCTTAGTATTCTATTATCCAAAATAGAATTTTGTGGGTTAAATAGCCAATTTCTATTGGTGCTGTTGATAATTCTTTAAAAAAACAACAACAAAACATTGCTTATATATGGTAAAAGTAGCTTATTGGAGCCACTTAGAACATGAGCTCAGTGGCTGATTACATGAAGCATACAACAAAACACTCTGGCTTTGCAGCGAAAGCTGATGCCGGAAGGCCACCCTGAAGAAGGGCTCATTCCAGGGCAAGCTCAGTGCTCAGGAAGGTTTCTGTAGTTCACGTGCCTTCCAGTGATGATAAATGTGATACATGGTTTCACATGCAAGCATTTTGAATGCAGGTATCTTTTTGTTTTATCCAGAAAAGAAGGTACAGTCACTCTTCTTTTGCTATTAATTTACTCTATCCCCTACAAAATGCACTGAACATTCAAATGGTTGACATCTCTTATGGTAAGAGAGCTTTAACATCATAAATTGTTTGCAGACTAACCTTGGGTAGGTCGTTTTCCCTCTCTAAGTTTAAATATATTCATCTGAAAAGTTTAAAAAATAATAATAATAGTTCCTGTGGCACAGGAATTTAGAGAGGTTACATGAAATAACAGTGCTGAATATTTAAGATCTTATTGTGAAAACAACATGCAGGCCTTGCCTTAGATGCTAGAGGTGGATGGAAATCCAAACACAGCAGGGCGCTGCTCTCCATAGCCAGTTAGCAGTGCAGAGCACGGCTGCCCCAGCACTGACTTCCTCAGCCTTCTCCATGTGCATATTCAACCTGTAGGCTTGGGTCTGGTGATGAAGTCTAGTGCAGAGCGAGTGCCCTCTTCTAGCAGCACATTTTGTCTAGACTTGGTCTTGCCAGAGACCTGGTGTATCTAAGACCTGGGTACACATGTGGCCTTCAGGTTGGAGGAAGGGGCTATGTGCCCAGGGATACAGGTAGACCTGTGGAAGCTAGAAAAGATAAGAAAGCAGATTGTCCCCGAGAGCCTCTGAAACAGTGGTTCTCAACCTTCCTAATGCCACAGCCCTTTAATTCAGTTCCTGTGGGTCTCAAACCACAGGTTGAGAATCGCTGCTCTAAAAGGAACCAGCATGGCTGAAATATTGACATTAGCACAGTGAAGCTGATTTCAGACTTTTGACCTCCACAACCGAGAGAGAATAAATTTGTGTTTTTACGAACAACCAAGTTTGTGATAATTTTTTCACATCAGCCACAGGAAACTAAGACAATAAGATTAGGCAGGGAAACGGTTAGAACCAGACCTTGATTGCCCAACTTGGAAAGCTTTGTCTATGTTTCCTGGGCTAGTGCCCCCGGCCTTGCTGTAAGGATATAACACAAACGGGCAGGTTCCTGCTCCTCCTTAACAAGACTCCGACAATCAAAGCAATCGTTACCACCATAAAAAACTCTTTCAGAGACTCCTGCTGTCACACCAACCTATACGCAAAGCACAAGCAAATATGAGAGAAGAATAAAGATATTTGGCAGACATCCTGGGTATTAAAACCTTTTTCTTCCATGCAGTTTTTTCTTAGGGAGCTATTGGAAGATATAGTGCCTCAATCTGAGAGGCTAAACTGAGAAAGAGGAAGACACAAGATCCAGAGACCAGAATCCAACTTAGGAGACAGATGAAGGAAATTCCCGGGATGATAATGAAGACAAATCTTACAATATCAGCTATGCCTCAGTCCTGGAGCATAAACAATCTTGACTGGCATGAAAGGACAGGACAGATGGCTCCAGGAGGAATAAGTCTAAGAAAAAACAAAGCCCAAAAGATTGCCTGAAATATCTGTTCATATTGGGAAGTGCTTATGAGCTCTGTTAGGAAATCTGGGGAGGAAGTAATGTTAGCGATACAGATAAAAATATGAAACAAAGGAATGAATCCCTGAATGCAAAATGTAATGAAAGAAAATGAGTAATATCGTATTTCATGGTTCATCTTTGAATAATATGTACATGATTTCATAATGCAAAACATTGAATATAGATTTAACTAAAAATGATGCTGTTAATTATAAAGTGGGAATGGGAGTGTGTATAGTTTAGGGCAGAGACAGGAGGATGATACCATCCTGTGGGACCCAAATCTTCATCTTTTATAGAACAAAGTCAATAAATAATGCCTACAATTTTGAAAGTAAGACAATTATAGAATAAACATGATATTTGGAAAGAAACGCCAGAAGAAACAACAGCAGAGATTACAAGTGGCTATTTATTGGAGAACAGAAAATCAAGGGTGGAGACAGGTAGAACAAGGGATTGTTATTTTTTAATTTAAGATATGTAAAGTCATTTGACTTTGCTTTTCAGAGAAGCAGTGTGATATGGAGCTTGCAGGCCCAAACCTGGAGCCAAAATGCCTGGATTTGGATTTCAGCTCCAACACTTGCCAACTCTGTGAACTTGACTAAGGTATTTAATCTCCTGGGCTTCAATTTGATCTTTCTAATAATAATAACAACAAAAAACAATTCCTGCAGAGTTTTATGAAGCTTAAATCATTTGATCTTAAATCACTTGGAAGAGTGACACTTAATGTTTCATTACTGTTTGCTATTATTGCTATCATGAAACTTCGTGACATATTACTTAAAAAATTAAAAGAGAAACAGTCCAAGAAACAACCTAATTATGCTTTGAACTCTATTGCTGAAGACTCATTTCTTTATTCACATAAAGTATCAATCAGCATCTTATCTTCCCATTTTAATTTTTCCCTAAATGTAGCAACTTCTTTCTTTCCTGATAGAAATTACCAGTGAACACAGGAACTACTGAATGGGCTGAGGGATTCAGCTGTCCTCACCCCTGTGGCTGAGGCTGAGCAGTCTCCGCCACCATCTACACCCTCTGTTGGGTGGAGACCACCTTCTCAGTCTGCAATGCACCAAGCCTGACTCTGGGCGTGTGCTTTCCAAGACAACAGGTCGTAAATCAGCCTAGATCACTGTGGTCATCTTTAAAAAACTTACTGTCCTGCCAAGGTCTCAAACAAAGCCCTGCATGTTTAAAAAGAGGACGACAGAAGCGCATGTACAGACACTTTTTCGGAACTGACTCTTTACCAGCTTGTCAAAGGCAAAGTGGACCCCTCACAGCTCCTCTGCTCTGTCCTGTGCCTTCTCCAGACCATAGTTCTGTGGTGCCATCTCACAGTGGGACAGCCAGAAGGCTGCTGCCTCATTCTCTAACACTGCTGTGTTTTATTCAGCTATATTTGGCCTCATGTCAGCACTCACATGAGAGGGGAAACCTTCATGACCTTGCCACGGCCGCTCACCCTGCCCCCAGGCAAAGCACACACAGGACCCACCGGCCTTTATTACAAAAGAGGGAGGATGGGAATTTGCTACAGGCTCTGTCCCCTGCTCACTCTGAGACCTTGCAGAAGAGTTTTCAGTCCTTCCTTCAGGCCTCAGCCTGCTCCACTGTACAGCCTGCCTGGGTAGTCAGTAGAAGGTTGACTGCCTCCGTTTCCCCTGAGGCGAGCAAGACTAAGGGGGTGAAGTGATCCACACAGGACAAAACACGCTGAATTAGATGCCCCGACACTGCTCTTTCCACAGTTCTTTGTCGCTGCCAGATATCTAAATTATCACGTATTTCCACATAAAAACTCAGAGCACCATCCAGAAGCCCACCAAAAGATGCAATTATCCTTCTACCATGAGACAATTCCTTTCTATGGCTTTACCACTGTATTTGATCTCACCAAGAAACTCCTAAGTATTTAATAAAGTAGCAAGTGAAAGATTAAAATTTCCAACAGGTTTAGGCGACCTTTTATTTGCACATATACAGTCAAGTGACATATCTGATAGCAAGTTCTCATGCAAAGTCAAAGACTCACCCTGCTGTGGAGAACACCAGAGCCTTACAGGAAGGGAGCTGCCTCTGAGGGAGATGGAGATGGGGAGCCAGCTTCTCCTCCCCTCCCCTCCCTGCCCACACCCAGCCGAAGGCCAGTCCCCACCAAGCTGTTTGGCAACTCTGCTCAAGACAGCTTAAGGCCCGGGAGTGGATCGGGAACAGCGAACGCTCTGGCAATCATTTCCCTTTCCCTCGAGCCCAGACTTCAGTGGGCGTACAATGTGGCATTTTGCTTCGCATTTCAACCACTTCTCCAGCAAGTCAGCCTGAGAAAAATAAGAGCCCGCGCCAGCACGGGAGCAGCCAGCCCACGCACCCCTGCCTCCCTGGCTGACCTGGGCCATCTCCCTGCCCCGGGACTTAGGGACCAGGCCTGAGATTGCCCAAGGAACAGCACTGGCAGGCTCATCCTGCCTTGCTCACCAAGGAAAGCAGATGGGCCTCCCATCCTGAAGGAGGCAGCCTGGAAAATCCACGGGTGGACAAAAAACCATTTTACTTCTAAGCCACTCATCCCAGTTGTTGAAAATTAACATTTATTTGCTCTGGTATCTGTGTGATTGCTAGAGATGGGAAGTCTAGAACACAAAAGGAAACGCTGCGGCATATTTTCTTCATTGCTGTTTCCCCTGGATTTCTAGTCTCACCCCCTCTGCATCCTCCACCTCGCTGACAGGTGACACGTCATGCCCTAGAACCATCCAGGGCTCTCCAGGTCCTCAGCCTACAGTCCCCATGAGGCCACTTTAGGTGGCACTGCCAGCTTCTTCCCTTGTCATGTCTGTGTCCCTACATGCAGCCCCTCATGAAAGTGCTTAATAAATGTGTTGCTTCAATGATTCCTAAAGGCAGGAAATATCTACATCCTTTTATGAGCTTCCAGGTAATAAGTTCTCAAAAGTGATTTGTGAACAAATCAGAAAGCATTATCCTCCTAACATAAGGAGAGTATTTGTGCTTTATCCTCAGACACATGCTCATCTGAAAGTCGATGATGTCAACATGCAGCTTTGCAGAGTGCCTGTGCCCTGCAGTCCCCAGGCAGCAGCCTGCTGCTGGAAAACACTTCCCCAGAGGCTTCCTCTACTCCAGGAGACACTGGAGCAGCAGTGGGTCCCGCCCGACTCTGCTCACTCTGGGATGTCAAGCCCCCTGGGGCTTGGAAGTGCTGGCTTTATAGACCTAAGCCCAGGGAAGAGCTTGCTCAGGTTTTCAGCTGGCTGGTTGCACCACTGGCCTATGGATGGCATAGCCTTTGGAGGCCCTACTTAGTGAGTCTTCCTGAGATTTCCCTAAAATTATCAATGATCATCTTCCAGAAAGCAGCAGGCTTTAGCCAGGATGTGACATGGCCTCCACACGTTGGTATCAGTTGATCCCACAGGGGTCTGCTGTTGTGAAAGGGCCACCAGCACACCCAGGAGATACACTCTGGCAGGTTTTGAAGTTGCTACAACATAAAAAGGCAGACCCGGTTTAAATCACCAGGCTCCAATTCCTCAGTGTTGCTCTGGTCACTCTCACTACGCAATCCATCTGGAGCTGCACTCTGGCACTTGGTTATTTACTCTCAGTCCCAGGTGGACTTGGAGCCATAACTCACCGTCACCTGCTCCTCTTCTCCGTGGACAGCATCATACCTCATCTCAGCGGGTGCTCCCTCGCCGTCCATCAACCATTTCAATTTGGGAACCTCTTGCCAAAGTGGATATTTTTCTTGGGAATTATCATTATAAATTAATGTTTTAAATTTTGAGACAAGTCCATCATTTCAGGGGGTGTTTTGCCTTTCTGCTATTGTTCTCACCTGTCTTACGCTTATGCAGGGTCCACTTCTTCCCTTCCTCTCTTCATAAAAGGTTCTGGTAACCAACAGACCCTAAGCCCCCAACCCCTATTTCTCCTCTCGGAAGTCACCAAACAAACACATATACCAAAAATGAAAAATTCTCACCAGGTCAAGGTCCTCTGTGAGAAAAGCTGCTGCTGGCCAGTTGACACTGAACATGTTACGGAACCTCTCTGTGCCTCCAGGTCCTTAGTGGGGCAGCAGGAGAAGACTTCACCTTGACAGAGGGACTGGGCCGGGCCTCAGTGGAGGAAGGGCTGGCCCCCACGGTGTGCAAAAGTCAACAGAGAGGGAAAGGAGCAGGATGTGCCTGAAAATTAAAGAATGACAAGGATGTGCTGTGCTGACATCTGGGTGCAGGTGGTGGAATAGGAAAAGATAAAACCAAAGGAGCAACGGGGAGGCAGATAAGAAAAGCTCTGGGGGATTTTGTACAGACGTGTGGTTATGTGCTTCAAAGTTATTACGAGTTTCACTGAATGTTCTAAGAGGGGAAGTCATGGGCCTAGAATTTGTTTTGAGAAACATTATTATCAGAAATGTGGAGGTTAGATTGAACAGATGCAGAGACAAAGAGAGAGAGACTCCAGTTAGGGACAAGCAGCAGGGTAGGAGAGGATGGACGGTCTCTGAAACAAGGCTCTGGAGGAGACACGGGGAAGGAGAAAAGGTAAGAGGTCACAGGAGAGAGGGATGACTTGGATAAATGTTCCGGTTTACTTGAAACTTGGATGACTGGATGAATGACAGTGCTACTCCCCAAGGTAATAGGAAGTTTGTCAAGGAAGGAAAATGAGGAAAAGAAATTTAGTTTGAGGATATTTTGATGGAGTGCCTGTGGGATACTCAAAATGAGTTTCTACCATCATCTTACTCCATTTTGTGCTGCTGTAACAGAAAACCACAGACTGGGTGGTGTATAATAGGCAAAAATATATTCATTCATAGCTCTGAAGGCTGGGAAGTCCAATATTAAGGCATTAGCATCTAGCAAGGGACTTCTTGTTGCAACATCACAGGGCAGAAAGCTTCCTACCAGAAGGACAAAGAGAGGCTAATGAGCGTGACCTTTTGTAGGAAACCCCCTCTGATAACAATGGCATTAATCCATTCATGAGGGCAGAACTCTCCTGGCCTTATCACCTCTTAACAGTCCCACCTCCTAATTTTGTTACAATAGCAATTAAATTTCAACATGGATTTGGGAAGGGACAAACATTTAAACTACAGCATGTAGACAGAATTTTCAAGAATAAAATGTCTGAATTGGAAATGCAGATCTCAGAGTCACAGTTGTATAATGTGCAGAAATTGAAGAAACGGGAAGATCAGATCATCCAGGAGCATTTGTAGCTTGAGGGCCATAAGACCCTGGGTTTTCCCTAACCAAAGGAGGTCTGAGGTTAAAGGAGAAGGTGATCAACTGTGTCAACTACACCATAGAGAGGAGCCCTTTGGGGCAGAAACGGGAAAGAAGTGGGCTGGAGAAATGAACATGGGCAGTGAACATGCCTCTTAGGAGACTCAACTGTGAAAGGAAAGGCCTGGGGCCAGAGGAGATTGTAAGTTGGCTTGAGGGACGCTGTTATGTTTTCAATAACCACTTTTGAGGAATAATTTTAGATTTACAGAGAAGTTGTCAAGACAGCCCATTCCCCACATTGTTAACATCTTACTTTACCATGACACATTTATCAAAACTAAGAAACCAACCCTGGTAAGTGCTGCCAACTAGATTACAGACTTTGTTCAGATTTCACTGGCTTTTCCCTGATGTCCTCTTTCAGTTCCGCAACTCAACTCAGAGTTTCACATTGGGTTCAGTCGTCATATCTCCCCAGCATCTTCTGGTCAGTCTCAGTTTTTCGTGACCTTGACAGTCTTGAGAAGTACAACCAGGTCACCTCTGGAATGCCTCCCAATCTGATCTTTTCTCCTGTTTCGCTGGGACTTATGGGTTTGGGGAGAGAATGTCACAGACCTCATCACATCATTTCAGGGGAATAGGTTATCCAAATGACAATTTTCATTATATTAACTTTGGTCCCTTGGTTAATGTGACATTTGCCAGGTTTCTCTACTGTCAAGTTACTAATTTCCCCTTGCCTCATTCTATACTTTGGAAGTGGTTTCATTGAGCCCAGCCCACATTGGGATAGGAGAGTAGGGCTGAGGGTGAGAATTGAGTTCCACCTCTTGTTTTGTTAAGATGAAGGAAAAGATCTTCCAGTTTAGACTGTTATCTCATTACTTTCTCCTTAATCTCAAAACAATATTTGGAGGCTCTCGCCCATAAGACATTACTTAATTATATGAGATATTATTTTGTTCATTTGCTATTTCACAAAGTACCAGGCAACACAGCTCCACAAATAGTCTGACACTCACATTATACTTCTCCCTTTCCTCAACCCATTTGGGTAGTATGGCCTGTCATTTTTACCTACCAAACCATCTCTTAAATTCAGTTATAAGTGATAACAGATGAGAAACTCTGTCAGATCAACTGATTCCTATCATATACGGAAGGGCAGCAGAAGAAATAAGACACCCCCCAAACCTTCTCTTGCCAATCTATAGTGGGCTATGCAGGAATATAGGATGAAGACACACAAAGTATGTGGGCCAAAACATTCCTTCCCAACTGCTCTTCAACCCTTAGGCCCTGGAGTTTCTATATTAACTTGAGAGCTTAGAACTCATCATGAAGAAACAGCTCATAAGATGTCTCATGCCTAATATTTTGCATAGAAAATACCAGGAATATGTGTTCAAACAAGGATCCTCTCTTTTTTCCAGGACTATGCTTGCTTGTGGGGAGAGCTCATTTCAAGAAAGAATAAATGGAAGACCTGAACCCAGTATTGGTTCTGCTAACTCTGGAAACCAGGTGAGTCATTCCAAATTCCACTGTTCCAAAGTGGCATTGGTAAAATAAGGGGGTTGGGATGATATTAACTCATGCGGCTCAGCATCACATTCCTGGGGCTTCTCTGTTTCAGTCACAGATTAGTGGGATTGGCTTTGGGAATGGTTGGGGGAAAGCTGTATCTCAAGAGAGTCACATGGAAAAGGAATTAGGGCTCCACAAGTCACATTCATCCTGGTGAGTCACATGAGATAAACGTGGGGAGGCCTAGTGGAAGTAAGGGGCTCTCAACCTCGCAAAAGACTCTACATGCTTCTGGCCAGAGGGCTGGAGACTTGGCAGCCCTCATCTCTGGAGGTCAGCTTGCTGTTGCACTCATATGACAGATGGCCCTCTGGGCTGCCAGAGCACTCTCCACCCATCACCAGGTTGTCAAACTGAAAACAAAAGCCATTCATTGCCCTCATCTCCTCTCCTGAATTCTTCCTACCTTTGTAATCTCCAAAGCACAAGAGATGTCACAACCATATGAGGCTCTCCCACCCCCTCTGTATTTTTCTGAAACTCAAAACTCAATGCACAGGAAGTAACGAAGAATATTTTTACCATTCCTGACAGCATAGACAGGTATAGGAAATGTAGGTTAAGTACTAAAATATTATATTTCCATGTTACTCTAATGGTTTCTAACATCTTTTCTAGGTGAAACTACACAGAATTGAAAAGAGACAATCTTGGAAAGTTCAGATGCTGGCTGCCTTGAACATCAGCCTCTGTTCTCCCCCTTTCTCTTATTGTTACAGGATCACTGGAGCCAAGAAGAAAACAATAATAAGGTAAATGCAAAATGCAAATGCAAAATGAAGAATGAAGAAAACAGCTGGTCAAACCCACTTGCAGGCCAAGGTGACAGCCAGTACTATGGGATGGGAAGAAGGTGAAATGGTACCTTTGACCCCCGCCTCCAGGGCTATTATCTTCAGATACCTAAAATTCAGCCATCAGGAATTCATAACTTTGACACCAACCTTTATTTGTAATTAAACAAAATCCCCAAGAATGTCTAGATTCAAGGTTGTTCTCAAGTACTGACATTTTTAAGGGTTTGATCTCAGGTGGGTGCTCACTGGATGATGGTTAAGCGCATGGGTCTGATATGATAGAGGTGGTACAAGACCCATATGGTCCCTAGTTAAGTGTCAGAGTGTGAGGTCCTCTGGCTCCCCGTAATCCCAGGCAGAAAGCAAGAGACACACAGAAGGATACAGAGAGTGCCATGGGGCAGTGTCTTCACCCACTGCAATGGGAGCACCTGGGCACTTCACCATTAGTCGAAAGATCCCAGCCTGGGACAGGAGAGAACTGGAATTTCCACCTGTAAAGTGAGAAGGCAGGTGGCACCATCTCTGACATCTTGCCCAGGTTGAATGGTCTATAGATTAGACCATAAGATTTTAGATTAACCAGGTATTTCTCCAGAATGACAGGAAACCTAGTAGAGACTAGAGAAGCATGAACATCTGGAATGTAAGAAATAAAAGGAGGAAAAGGAAATTGAAGATGAAAAGGCACAGGTAGTGTTGGTGGGACCATCCACATGCAGCACACAGGCCATCTCCCAGGGCTCCAGGAAAATCTCCCTTTCCTCTCTCTGCCACATAGTTGTAATGTGGAAGCTCACATTCCACTTTGTCTCAAGCTCCCCTAATAGCTTAAATTCCACTAGTGCCACAGTTTACAAAATCATTGAAAACCCATGATTTTATTTTATTTACTGTCCCTTTGAAATAAGACAAAGAAAAAAGGAAATCTATAAACTTGGCAGGATTTCCAACCCCCTCTCCCAGGGAAAGATCCTGGGGCTCTGTGATTTGCAACCGGTCCCACATGTGAAACTTCATGGGATCAGCTGGAAACAGTCCCCAGTCTCCATCCCAGCCAGGTGCCTCTGTCTTCATACTCTCTTCCTAAAGCTGTAGGGTTTCTCAAAGTTGTTTTAAGCATGCTAGAACTTACTTTACCTCCCTCATTGGCCAGTCAAACTTCTACCCCAACAGAGCACATCAACACAACCCTTAGAGTTGGGTTGGCTGCTCATATCATAGGTAGGACAGTGATTCCAAAGGATACTTCTCACAGCCTTGGTGGGTCCATGAACTTCTGCTTGTCTCTGGGCTGAGCAGTTAGGGGGCTCTCAGCTCTCCCCGTAATTCAATCTGAGGAGCCCCACTTTTATCTATTTTATTTATTGGTCTCCCTGTAGATATTAAAAAGTGTTTGAGCACCACTCCAGGGCAGGTACCAGTCTACAGTATTATGTTCAGCCTGAACACAAGTTCTAGTTTACTTACGTGACACACTAATAAATCTCTGCTTCGTGGCCTCCCAGTAGGAGAAACAGGACAGAGGAAGTCCATTGGTCTTCCAGACATACTGTCATCTGTCACAACAAGACACCTCCAGAGGGTTTTAAATCCAGAGAAACATGGAAATAGCCATTTCATATCTGATGAGAGAAACCTCATTACCACGCGTATACAGTAGCTGGTATTTTACATAGTCTAACTGGCCTGTTTTCATTCTTTTTAAATACCCAAAGGCATCCTACCTACATGAGAAGCTAAAGGCCTACAAACCGTGATCATAAAAAAGAGTTTGCACACTACACAAGTGCTAAAGAGCACCTGAAACCACTTTGCTTCTATTTGTTTTGCCCCCTAATCTGCACACTGGTATATTAGTGTTTCTTTTGAATTCCCCTGGGTTTGGATATTATACACCCAAGTTTTAGTTCAAATTGAGTTTTCACAGCTGGATTATAAACCAATGGAAATGTTGACCCAGCACTGACTATATCATTCCAAACAGGTGTTGCTTTAATTAGCCTTATCGTAAAACAAAAATTAAAAATTAAAGGAAAACATTTTAATGTACCTAAAGAGTTTCTTACAGTCTTAAAAAGAGCCAGCAAATTGTTGAAGACTTTTAAGCCTTATCTCCTTTTCTCAGAGGTTCTCTTAAACATTGAGCTGCACTTTTGAAGCTACAATAGCCCCAATGTTTTAAGAGGAGAAAAAAAAAAAAAATCTGGCTTTTCTGGCATGTTTGCCAATGAAGGAGAAAGTTTTTAAATAAAGGGAGAGAGGGTTCCAAAGTCCACTGACCTAGATGTCTCACTTTAGGCAGGAAGAAGACGAAAAGGCAAGTCTTGGGATGTCACTTCCGACCTGTAAGGGATTTATCACTATTTCCCGTGCAAAGACAAAGACGTTTTGTGTGATTTTAATTCAGTGCAGAAAACATATCCACCATGTACTTACTAGAGAGGTGGAAGAGGTGTTGCAAAACTCCTACCCTCTAGGAGTATTCACATTGATCATTGCACACACATGAAACCATTTGCAGAACAAGTTAAAATTGTATATGAATTAGCTCAGGTGTGTCAGCATTTTAGCAAGATACACATGCTTCCTTAGGAAATTTAGGATGGTTTTCTAGAGAAAACAAAGAAAGAGACTAGCTTTGGAGTTTGAACGTGCAGTGAGGAGGCAGTGGAGAAGCTGGGGCAGGGGAGATTTTATTAATAAAGACAGAGATCAGGGTATACCAGTCCTTGGATGGGCTGGTTAAAATAGATTACTGGGCCACCAAAGATTCTGATTTTAGTGGATTCAGTATAGGGTTTAAGGATTTGCATTTCTAACAGCTAACACAGATGCTGCTGGCCTGAGGACCACACTTTGAGAAGCACTAGTGTAGGGAAAGGACTGTGCACCACTGTGGAGTCCACATGCAGTTAGCTGATTTAGCAGTACCGGGGCATTTGTACAGAGGAGTGGAGAATGTAGTTCCTTAAACAAACAAATAAACCCAACTTATTTGTTAATGGTGTGAAATAGACCGTTTCTTATACTAAATGATAAAAATCAGTCATTCTCGATTTAAGCCTCATTCTAGCCACCCCATGAGTCTTGTTCGCCTTCCTTCTGATAAAAAAAAGGAGGGAAAGAATTCTCTATTAAGTATTATACGTGATGTCATACTTATGTTAACGCATTTAGTCTTCATTAAAGAAACTGCAATACAAGTGATCACTGTAATCATGATGACAATGCTACTGTTTACTTTCTATTCACTAAGCACTTCACGGGCCTTCTAATTATACCCCTGTGGGCATTGGCTTCATGTTCACTGCCATGGAGAGAGGTTCTGCCACTCTTAGTCACTGTATCTTTTCCCACAGACAGTCTTCTTTCTATTTCCCAGGAAATTACAAGCCTGCTTAGCCCTTTCTGTTAACCAGCTTATGGGTGAAGCTCTTTTGAAATAAAAAGAACAGAGAAACACTGAGGTACCTCAAGTGTTGGAGACTTATCATGAGACTATACAATAAAGAAATACAAGAGGGCGGCGCCTATGCCTCAAAGGAATAGGGCGCCAGCCCCATATGCCGGAGGTGACAGGTTCAAACCCAGCCACGGCCAAAAACTGCAAAAAAAAAAAAAAAAAGAAAGAAAGAAAAGAAAAGAAAAAGAAATACAGTAGCAGAAACCTCTTTGAAGCACAATGACACTCACAGTTGGAAGAACAGTGTGGTGATACCCTCAACCTGCCTCCTCAGACACGGGGCCCACCTGAGGCTCCACATTTCTTCTGAACCAACTTTCTTCCCTGATGCCTCTCCTGTCTGCTCTTCTGTTGTATTGTGTATGTGTTTACAACCCTCCCCCCAAAAGAAAGAATCTGATTGGCTGCTAGCTATGGGGGTGGGGAGGGTTGGCCCTCTATTGGAGAAGGTTGTTGCCCCAAGATCCTAATGAGCTGCTGGGCCAGCCAATAGAGCAGTGGCACTGTCCAACAGAAATACAATGTCAGAGACAAACGGAAGGGACAGAGGCAATTTTGAACTTTCTAGTAACTACATCAAGAAAATAAATCAGGGTGGAGGATGGGTGGAGGGAGGGTAATTGGTGGGACCACATCTATGGTGCATTTGACAAGGGTACATGTTAAATTTACTAAGTATAGAATATAAATGTCTTAACACAATAACTAAGAAAATGCAGTGAAGGCTATGTTAACCAGTTTGATGAAGATATTTCAAATGGTATATAAAACTAGCACATTGTACCCCATGATTGCATCAATATACACAGCTATGATTTAATAATTAAAAAGAAAAGAAAAGAAACCAAAAAAGGTGAAACTAATTGTAATATTTTCTAACCCACTATATCTAAATTAACATTTTAACACATTTAGTAAAAACATTAATTAGTATATTTTACTTCCTTTTTCATACTCTTTAAAATCTATGTGTATTTTTCACCTTGTCTCAATTCAGATTAGCCATATTGGCAGTGTTTGCTAGCTACACGGGGTTAGCGCTGACCACACCAAATGCTGTATCAAGTCACTTCCAGCTACAGAACTGATCTTCAGTTGCAACCTTTATTGGTCAGAATACAGGATCGAATTATACAATACATGTATATTGAAAGAACAGCTTGGGATCAGAACTACTTGGAGCAGAACCTGTCAAGGAGGGCATTCAGAAACTCAGAGTCCCACAGTTCATTCTCCTGGACTCACTAAAGATGTTGTCAGTAGATCTCCAACATCACTTAATACAAACAGGCTTTTGCTCAAGTCACCTTGGTGCTCTCATTCCGGTCCTGTCTACCAGTTGTCCTTCTCCTATCAGGTGGTGATCTGGTCATTACTCTTAGGTTAACAGCATTGAGCCTACTTCTTTTGACTGCTACACTTGTCAGTTTGCTTTCAGATTAACATAACCGTACATACAGTTAGGTCACATTGTTTGCATTTGTACATAAAGTCCAAGTTGTGGTTGAGCCTTTCACCCAGGAGGTGTGTCCTCCACTGTACCCAACAGGTGAGGGCTTACCACACCAGTTGCCCCCTGCCCCCTGCTTGAATTTAAATGTGTTTTTCTCTCATATGCATGTGTAGTTGTTCATCCACTAGTTTCATGTTAATATCGAATACATTGGATACTTGCTTTTCCATTCTTGTGATACTTTACTTAAGGAGGAGGATGTTCTACAAATCCTTCCAGGTAAATATAAAAGATGCAAAGTCTCCATCTTTCTTTATGGCTGAATAGTTCATAATATATAAATATCTTCTCCCATTCTGAAGCTTGTCTATTTGCTTTGGTTGTTGTGCCCTTAGCTGCGCAGAAGCTTTTTAGCTTGATCAGGCCCTATTTATTTTATTTGTTTATTTATTTATTTTTGGTGTTGCTGCAATTGCTAATGGGGTCTTCTTCATAAAATATTTTTCAAGGACAATATCATCAAGAATTTTTCCCATATTTTCTTCTAGAGTTTTTATCATTCCATGTCTTAGATTTAAATACTTTATGCAATGTGAGTCAATTTTTGTTAGTGATAAGAGGCATGGGTCCAGTTTTAGTCTTTTACATGTGACTAACCAGTTCTCCAAGCACCATTTATTAAATAGGGATTCTTTTTTTCCAGAGTATGCTTTTATTTGATTTTTTGAAGATCAGATGTTGATATGAATCTGGTTTCATCTCCAGGTTTTCTATTCTTTTCTATAGATATATTTCTCTATTTTTTGTGGCAGTACCATGCTGTTTTGAAAACTATAGACCTGTAGTATAACCTGAATATGGTAACATATTCTTTCAGATTTGTTTTTATTTCTCAGAATTGCAATGGCCAATTGGAGGTTTTTTAAGGTTCGACACAAAATAAAGAATTATTTTTTCAAGTTGTTTGAAGTATGACATTGGTCCTTTAATGGAGATTGAGTTAAATCTGCAGATCACTTTTGGTAGTATAGACATTTTAACAATGTTGAATTTTCCCAACCATGAGCATGGTATGTTCTTCCATTTGTTAACATCTTCTGCTATTTCTTTCCTCAGGATTTCATATTTCTCTCTGTAGAGATACTTCACATCCTTTGTTAGGTGTTCCAAGGTATTTCATTTTCTTTGAAGCTACTGTGAAGTGTATTGTATCTTTGATTTGATTCTCAGCTTAACTGTTGTTGATGTAAATGAAAGTTATTGATTTGTGGACAATGATTTTATATCCCAGGATGTTACCATATTTCATGATCACTTCCAGGAGCATTATGCTTGAGTCCTTTGGATTTTCTAAAAATAAGATAAAGTAAATAGACAACCTTCTGAATGGGAGAAGATATTTGCATGTTAAAATCTGACAGAAGACTAACAACCAGAATCTACAAAGAACTCAAGCAAATCACCAAGAGCAAACAAACCCATTAATCATTGGGCAAGAGCATGACAGAACCTCTTCCCAAAAAGATAAACAAATGACCAAAAACCACATGAGAAAATGCTCATCATCCCTAATCATCAGAGAAATGCAAATCAGAACCCTCTTGAGATGTCACCTAACCCCCGTGGGAATAGCCCACATCACAATGTCCCCACACTGCAGATGCTGGCAAGGGTGCAAAGAGAAGGGAACATTTATACACTATTGATGGGAGTGCAAACTTATAGCCTTTGTGGAAAGAGTATGGAGAATCCTCAAAGAGCTAAAAGCAGACCACCCATTTTGATACCTCTATCCCATTACTTATTATATATCCCATTATATATCTACCTAGAAGATATACAGATACCTTTTGATACGTCTATCCCATTACTTATTATATATCCCATTATATATCTACCTAGAAGAAAAAGGATCATTTTATCATAAGGACATTTGCACTTGAATGTTTATCGCAGCTCAATTCATAATTTCAAAGATATGGAATCAATATAACTGCTCATTAATTCATGTGTGGAAGAAGAAAATGTGGTATACATAGGAAAATACACTATGGAATACTACTTAGTCAGGTAGCAACTGGCATGGAACTGGAAACTATAATTGTAAGTAAAGTATCTCAAGAATGGAAAAACAAACACCACACGTTCTCTCTAGTAAGTGGAAACTGAACAGCGGATACATATAAATATAAAGTAATATGAAGGATACTGTAAATTAAGAAAGGGGTAAGCTGGAAGGGAGGTAAGGGAATAAAAACTTACCTATCGTAAAATGTGCCCCTCCTGTGATGGGAACATTAAAAGCCCTGACTATAGTATTACACAATTCATCCATGTAACAAAAACACTTGTACATTCTTAATATTTTGAAATAAATTTTTAAAAATCTAGATTGATGTATCTTTTAACAAGGATGCATAGGACATTTACCTTAATGTAATTGCTAATGTATTTAGATTTATATTTTCCATACTAACATTTTTATCTGTCCTAGTATCTTGTTTTTTTTAAAACATTTCTTTGGCTGAATCATTATAATTATAATAATTCATTATTATCTTAACTCCCACTCCCATTAGCTCATTAAACTAAAGAATTGTTTGCTTTTGTTTCAGTGGTTATGAAGACTATTTTATGCAGATTTGATTTATTAGAAACTAATACAAATTTGTGCTGTTACCACTACCCTGATGTTGGAAGAACCTTGGAAATGTTGAACTTTTGAGCCTTGAAAGTTAAAAGTCCCTGTATCTGGGAATCTCTGATTCCATCCCCAGTTTAAATGGTTCACTAGAAGGACTCACAGGAGTCAGTACATAGTTATATTCACAGCTATGACTGTTTACAACAAATGGACACCAAACAAAACTAGCAAAGGGAAAAGGTACATATGGAAGAGTTCAGAGGGAACCATATACAAATTTCCAAGTGTCCTTTTCCAGTGGAATCATATAGGAAGCGCTTAATTCTTCTAACACACGTCAAAATAATTGTCTACCAGGGAAGCCCATCAGACACTTCACCCAGGGCATTTGTTGGGTGTTAGTTATATAGACACCTTCTGTATGGTACATACCAAAATTCCAGACTTCCAGAAGGAAACCAGTTTTTCAGCACAAATCATATTGTCTACACATACAGTTTAGATTCCATGAGACACTCTTATCAGCTTAGGAAATGAGGGAATCCATGAAACCCAAGTTCCCAGATACAAAGCCAACCTTGCAAACAGGACTTTCTAAAGATAGCCCTCTGGAGCCTGCTATGTTAGTTCTTTTGTGCCTTCTCCTCCTATCCTTCCTACTATCGTTACCATATATTGTATTTCTATGTATGTTTTAAATCCCTAAAACACTATTGTCGCTATTTTCTAGTGTCAATACTCATTTAAGTTTATCCACATTTTTAACCTTCCTAGTGTTCATTTATGCTTGCATGTTCTGTGTTTCTACTGGAAGGATTCCTTTTAGTATTTTCTGTAGGTCAGGCCTACTGAGAATGAGTTTTCTCATCTTTTGTCAGAAATGTCTTTATTTCTTCTTCATTTTTGAGTTATATATTTTGCTGACTATAGAATTCTGAGTTTGCATTTATTTTGTTCCTGTACTTTAGAAATATTACTCTATTGTCACATAGTTTCCACTCATTTCTATTAAGAAGGGAATTATTCGTCTTAAAATTGCTCTTTCGAAAGTAGCTTTTTTTTTTTTTTTGGCTTACTACTACCTTCATGATTTTCTCTTTATTTTTGGAGTTCGTCAGTTTTATTGTGATGTAGCTAGCTGTTAGATTTATAGTTCTTCTTGGATCAATTCTCAGCCATTTCTCTTCCTGTTGGCTCTGCCTCCATTCTCTCCCCCCAACATTATAGTAAGATTAGACTCCTGACTTTCCACTTGGGAAAATTTTGTCTCCTGTGCAAAATATGCCAATTACAAGTAATCATTTGACTTTAATGTCAATAGTGCAGAGGATTTGAAACTTTTCACCATATTTTGTGATTTATGTGTTGCTTTCATTCTTTTCTGTAATTTTTTCTTTCTTTTCCTTCTTCTTCCTATTTTGTTTTTTCTTCATCTCAGCCTTAAAATTATTTCTTCAAAGATGCCCTCAGCTGGATTTTTTTTTTTTTTTTTTTTTGGACTCCATTTTTCTTCACCTTGAATATTTTCTAATATCCTATCTTCCAGCTTATTGAATTCATTTTTAGCTCTGTCTAATCTGTACTTAAATCCATCTATTAAGTTTTTAGTATCAGATACTAAAATTTTTAGTCCTAGAATTTACAATTGATTACTTTATATAGACTCTAGTTTCTATGATGAAATTCTCCATATTGCCATCTAGCTTCTTAATCCTAATTATTTTGAAACCCATGTCTAACAATCTGAATATCTGGATCACTTTTTTTTTTTTTTTTTCATTTATCTATTTGTTTAACAATCTTGTTTCTCAGCATGCTTGATCACATTTTTTATTGAATGTCAGCTACCATGTATGAAAAATTTAACACTTTGGATGATATAATATTTTTTTTTTCAAAGAGGATGGCAGAAGGGGACAAATGATCTCAATTCAATCACAGATTAAACTGATTTGAGACTGATTTGCATTATTGGAAGGCTTGGTCTACCTCCGTGTGGTTTCTGCTTATAAAATACAAAGCTCCAGTGGTCTCGATTGCAGGGCCTGGCATGTCTGCAGTGACCTCTTATCTCTCCCAAGTTCTATACTCAATTTTTTATTATTTGGCATTACACAATTGCCAAAAACTCTGCTGTGCTCTTCACCTATTTCTGTATAGCTTTTCTGCCTTTTGCTCTAAACAGCTTAATTGTCAAATGCTCAGAAAAGACAACTGATACAAAATATCAAGTGCATTAATTGCACCTGGATCTTGGGCCCTCAAGTTTTAGCTACCTTGGAAACCAGAATTCCATTCTTCCCCCCGGACACTAACATTGACTAAAGCTCTGCTACCATTTCTCTGCCCGTTAGAAGTGGTCCTCTGACCAGCTCTTGTGAAAGTCATAAGTATTAGGATGAAATCAATCTTAGCAAAGCTGAATATGATAAAGCTGGAAAAGCAAGAAGAAAGAGGGCTTATGCTTGCATGTTTGAGAAAAGAATGTCTTGAGGACTTTCTAAAACACCATGAGAACTTCTTTTAAACCCTTTAGGAATCTCATGCTTTTTATGATCTACATATGTTTTGCATATATGCATATATTTTGTGACTAGGACTATTAGCAGGCATTCTTTAAGACCACAGCAGCTTAGATAAAATACTGTATATACTCGAGTATAAGCCGAGTATATACGGTACTTTTAAAAGAACACTTACCTAGTAATAGCAACTCCACCAGTGAACTAATGCCAACTCCAGGTTTGATTCTCTAGAACCATCGAACTCTGTTTCCAAGCAGCATATGAGAATGTCTCTCCTTTGGCTAATAAAAGCTTTTCCTTACCTTGCCTTTTTCAGGTGCAACCAAGGCGTGGCATAGCCATGCGTCCCAGATTATAATCCTCTTTGCTTACTCTTCAATACATTTATTAAATTAGGAGATTTTTCTCTGATGTCTTTTTTTCAGAGAAAAACTGAAAAAGAGGCTCTTCAACCTCTTACCCCATACCAAAAATTGTCAAGCCCCCAGAGTAAAAAAGCAGGGTGCTCAGCTCACTGAGCTTCCTTTCTTCTACTATCTGGCCCCTCAAGTCCTTGTTGCTTTAGTAGCTCCCTCACGCCTTTAGAAATTTTTAAAAATCAACTTTCTAGTTGTCTTGGCAGGGATTTTAATTCTGCCACTAGCTACTAAATCATAGCCAGAAGCATAAGTCTATATTTAGAAATTAGAATAGACATAAGGAAAATACTTATGTATTTTTCTGTGACTGTTGTTGGACATTGGGTCATCAAAGGCAGTAGCAGTCTCCTGCTCCCTTTAAAAGCCAAAGGAAATTCCCGTGGACCTGCAATAATTAAAAAGGCACACCTAACAGGGAGAGAGTTCAGGAGAAGGGGCAAGGGTACAAAATGATTTTTCATGGCTTCCTGTGACCCCGCAGATCTCTCGTTTCTGCCAGTACTCCAACACCCAGAACTGGAGAATCATGTTTTTCCCCCATAGTTCTCATTCTGTGCTCTTCACCTATTTTGGTTTACACAACTTCACATTTTGGTTTAGACATAACTCAGAGATGGACATTTGCAACATAAAGCGGAAGAACAAAAATATACATGTAAGAACTGTATTTTTACATGACGTTTCCAGTTTGATCACAGTCGTGAAATATATACAATTTCTTTTAAGTCCCATGAGTGAAGCTCTTCTCACCAAATTTATTAAAGTAAGTTCTTAGAAGTAGGAAGAAGTTTTAAGAGAGATTCTATGTAGTCTAGGGATTTCAAACTAAGATTTTTCAGCAACATTACGCTTATACCCCCTCAGGCCTTTGCCAATCTGTTATAAGTAAAAAGAAAAATGGAATCCTATGTTTAATCAGAAGTAGTCACTGAAAGAGCCATAAGCCTGCTTCCTGTCTAATATTGAGTGTGCATATTACATGGGAGGTGAGTTGCACACGTGTGAAATCTTACTTATTTCGTTGACTGGCCAGGAAGACTAATGTAACTTTGCAGTCTCCTTCAGGATAGACAGTGGGGTTGGGGTGGGGGTGGGGGGGTGTTGCCTTCAGCTGGAATCAGCAAGTGGAGGGAGCCCTCCCAGCAGAGGGTCTGCACACTGCAAGGTTCCTCCCTGCCACAGCCTGCTGCCTGACACTGCTGGGGGTGGGGGGCCAGAGGAGACAACAGGCACTGGTGTAAATGTAGCTCTGGTGTGTGCCAGGGGTCTTTTCTCTCCACCCCCACCTCCGTGCTACATTTTTTCAAGATGAGCCCTGAGCCTGTGGGTCTTTGTGAGGATGCTTTGCAAGGAAGCTTGATGTGGTACCAAGAGCAATAAACTGTGGGTGCAGATGCTCCTAGCTAATTACTCGGCCATGGGTTCCCCTTCTTTGCTTGACTGTTCTCAATACTAAATGAAGGGAAGTAGAATCACAGGCAGTTGCAATATCCTCTGGGTGCAGGACCCATTTGGGCCAGTTAAAGGTTCAGGGCAGTGGGAGAGGAGCTGATTCCTTGTGCAGTGATGAGAAACCCCTGGACAGCACTGAGCTTTGGCTTTTTTCTTGGTCTTCTGCCATTCACCATTTTGCTGTGAAGACACAAAGTTTCCTATAGTCCTGGGCTTTTCCTTTGTCTCATTTCAGCACACGTTCCTCAGCACCAAATGCCAGAACCTTTTCCACAACTGAAAACATAACTTATTACTATGCAACATCAAAATACAAGTTCAAATTCTTAGGATGGTCACTTTAAAAATTATATTTGTGTAACACACATACAACTGAGCTCACTAATGTTCCAGCTCAGCATACAATCAAATTCACAAGAGATCTCACAAGAGAAACTGCAGACAATTTTAATTATTTCTTGGAGCTTGAGGAAATGGCAAAAGAGATGTACAGCACACAGGAAAAACTTACTCAAAATTTGCCTTAAACCATTACGTCTCCAAAGCTTTGCTCAATACAGCATGGTGACAGTCTTAACCAAATCTCTTTTTTCTCAAAACTGCAGGAAGTGGTCCTAAAAATCAACTCTCAGTGGCTCTCACCTTATACTAGCCCTGCCCTCTTCCACATTTCTGGGTCTCTGCTTTTCCTTCCACTTTCTTCTCTTGTCTGAGATAACTCAATTTAGCTTCTCTTAGGCTCACTTCAATTATCCAGATTGGCATGACCAACCCTTGAGCCCAGGAGACATGGGCTCAGAACTCTACACTTATTGGTAGCACTTGGGGCAGGAGGTTGGAGAAGAAAAGAAGGTGCAAACACATTCTTCTTAAAGCATTTTAAAACTATTTGTCATACTTTGTGACAGTTCATTAAAGTATTTTTTTAAAGTATAAGCTAACAAAGACTCTTTACTGCTACACTTTACTGTACGCTTTCTGATAAAATCCAGTTTTAGTAAAGAACCCTGTAAGGTCACCATAAACTCCCAACATTCAATGTTTCATTGGCCTGGATACCTGATGGGTTCCTCATCCTCCATTGCCACACAACCCACCCATCCACCCACCCACCCCCCGCGATGTCCAATTGCCCTGGCCCTGACCGCTCCTTGGCAAGGTTCCTATTGGTCAATTTAGCGAGTATGCCTCTCACCTGTGGATATTTCTTCTTAGTAATTTTCCAGCCTCTGACCCCTACCTTGTTCCTCAGCTGGGCTCTAAACTTCCAGTGGCCAGTGCTGCATTTGGAGGTGAGCCCACTCTCCCCCCATCACTGCAAGACTCTGCCACGGTAGTTCCTAGCACCACAGGCCTAAAATAAAATCTTCCTTATCTTGCTTTTCAAGTATCAATGAATAATTTTTTTAACAATTTTTTTCTTTAACCAAGTACATATTACATCACCACCTTTGATTTGCCAACCCTAGAAAGAAATTCAAATGAACAATTTCTCCTTAGTCTTAGATATTCAAAAAGAGGGTCCCTAAAATGTGAAGTGTTTGGGTCACATTCCATTTCCCAGCTTAGGTATGAGTCATGTATGTGTAAGCTGACATGTATATTTAATAGAATTATAAGTATATATGAGAATTTTGGCAGTGGAAACTTCTTCCGAACACTAACAACCAATATTTAGTTAGCTATTTGTAACATTCAAAACGTTTTCACACAAATTGCCTCCCTCATTTGATCCTTATTATTTACCGGTGAGATGAGCACAGGTTTAACAATTATCTATATTTTATAACATAAGGGAACTGAGGCTCAGAAACGTTAAATGACTTGCTCAGGTACGTTCAGCGGTAGGGTGATAAGCTGCTTTCAAATCCCAGATATGAATCACTTCAGTGGACTTCTGCAAACTTTATTATTTTTCTTTTCATAAATTAGCTTCTGTGTGTACACACACGCACACACACACACACAGAAGCTAATTGAAACACAGCCAAATATTACATATGTGCAGCGTTCTTTCTATATACACACTCATGTATTAAATCAACAAAATCCACGTAGCCTCTCAGTTTCTGTTTTCAGAAGAAGCCCTGACCTTGTAACAGAATAAACACTACTGCTGGGCCATAGATGGAGCCAGCCTCAGGCTTCCCCTGGCCCTGGATGTGCTTTGTTTATTAAAGCACTTTCTATTTACATTACTATTATTTTCATTGTCTTCATCATCAAACCTCAAAGGGAAGAGGCTAAGGATATGCCCTGGGCCCCTCCCTCCACTCACGCCTGCTGAGAATGGAGGCAACTCGACTGCCTGAAGGCACTCTGCAAGGAGTAGCTACTAGGAGCAGCTGGAGTTGCCATTTGCATGTCACTCTGTCTTACTTTTTACTTTTTTTTTTTTTTGTTTTAAATTTAAAAAAAAAAAAAGCACCCACAATCCCCTGGGGGAATTTTCCAGGACAAGCTGCAGGTGCTATAGATATTTTCATTTAATAATCATTCCTGCAATTCAGCACATTTGTAATCCATGTGGTAAACTCTGACTTACATTTCTCCCAGTGGACGCCGGCCAGATGCAGAAACCAAAGCGCTTTGGTGCCGACACTGCCTCTTCCCTCTGTAACGTGTGCGTTTGGATGTGTTTAGCGTGGTCTGCGAATGCCGGGTAAGGAATGTACTGTGTTTAAAAGACCCTTTTGTTGACATTAAGCAATCATAAATATACACAGAAATTATACTCCTTGCCTTTAGCGCGGAGTGCTTTAATTGGATGGCCTTCTCATGCGTTATCATGAAGAACATATGCATACTTTTGGCAATCCCATTGGATCATGAAGTAGAGAGGCACAGAGAAAGCCACACATTCCTGACATCCATGGATTGTCTCATATATGTCACCACATCTTCCCACCAGGACTGCTTTCCCCACACACTCCGAGATGGTAACTTCCCAATCTGTCCGAATTCTATTTGGAATCCTCCTGGACTGTGTAAATGTCAAGCCCAGTTTCCTTTGCATGTGAACAGCTTTGAAAGGAACTGTGTGCCTAACTCCCTCATAAATACAAGCCAGAGCATCTTCTCCTCCTCCTCCTTCCTTCTTTTCTTTCTTTCTTTTTTTTTTTTTTTTTTTTTTTTAGTGAGGTGGGGGATGAAAGAGTGTGTTCGGCCAAAAGTTAGAAAAGAATTCCTTTCTCAAGAATGACGTTCTCCTTATTTTCATCACATAAACAAAATGTTTAAGCCTGCACAGAGCCAGGTTTCAATTAGATTCTTCTGGATAAGTCATTCTAAGGCTGCACTGAGATACAATCTCTCAAGGAGCAAAGCACATCCATGGCAATGTCAACACCGCAGGCCAGGGAGAAGGTGCCAGTCAGGGCCCTGGTACAAAACAGATGGTGCCTGAAAGGAGTTACTGAGACATGTTAACAGAGGGACTATGTGCCAAGACGTGAGCAAAGTTAATGGAACCAGCAAAGAATGAGAACTCTCATGAACAAAATGCAGTAGAAAGCCGTGATGACTTCTAGACCAGAAGGGATTCATCCAGAGCCAAAGGCACAGGAGGGCCCCTACCAGTAGCTGGGTAAGGAATGCCGTGCTACTGTGCAACCGCAGCCAAGCATGGAAGGGAGGAAGAATTCCAGAAGTACCTGAACTCTTGATGCTTTTCATTGGCCAAAACAAACCAGTAGTTGACAGGTCAGGGGAAGTGACCTGGATGATGCAGTCTGGAGAGGCCAGCCTCCAGAAGAGTGGGGCTAGGGGCAGGGTGGAAAAGGGAAGAGAGTTAGTGGTAGGGATTCTGGTGGGGGAGAAATAGACAAGCCAGCAGGAGTGAGGTCCTGGAGGTACTGACTGCTCTTGCAAAGAGAGCAGGGAAACAAAGTTTAGAAAAGGAAAGTAACTTGCTTAACCACACACAGTGAGACAATGGCACTTACCAATAACAGAACTGCTAGGCTTCTGTAGAGGAAGGCGATTGATAAAGTCTAAACAAGCACTGCCCTGAATAGAAACTTAGCAATTCTTTCATTGGAAAGTTCCATTTAGGTCTGGAAATCTTCAATCTCAGGTTGTGAAATAGGATCCAAATCAGATGGTTTCTGGATTTCAGATAGATGGGAATGAGAGTTTGGATACTGGGGAGAGGTCAGACCATCTTGAAAAAGTATCTGTTTAGTCCTTTAGTTTAGATAGTAATAATTCATATAGTGATAATTCAGATAGCAAGGTCCATCAGGCAAACTGAAACAATAGAAGTATCATTCAGATGAAAAGCAGGAGCCTCAGCAAACACTCCTAATCACAAGTTTAGCTAGTCATGAAAATATCTCTGGGACAGCACACACCCTAAATTAGTCGTATCTTCATTACCTGGTCTTGGGAATCTAGACAGAATATCAGTTTTACAAATTTTGATGGTGGCTTAGAAAAATGTACTTATTCATTGGTCAGTGTGAAAAAAATATTGTACGTTTTAAAAATCACAACAGAAAATCATATGTCTACATACCCACTTGTATACAAAATGCTGGGCAAATACAAAAATTCAACAGCTTCTATCATTTCTTGACCTGCCTCATCTTGAAAGAATCAGTAGCATCCAGATTTAAGACATTCTTAAACATATTGAAATTCACAGAACTCTGTGGTCTGAATATTCATTTTTCTTTGAATAATGGCAACAATACACATATCATCCCATTAATTTAAACACAACCTATTTTTAGCCAAAATGCAAAAGATTGTGTCAGAAGTATTAAAGGGTTTCCTGAGCGTGTCTTCAAGGGAAGGAAAGATCACAGAGATGTAACAGGAACTAAAGTAAATGACAATGGTGAATAGATTAGAAGCCCATCCATGCTTTCCTCTCCAGCCCTGCTGTTGCCACTCCTGAATTCATACTTGAATCTCTTCATCCTGGGAAATTACAGGTAACACCTAATTGTTTTCCTTACCTGTAGTCTTCCTCCCATCCATTTATTTAAATCAACAGAGCACTATTCTTGAAGCACCACTCTGATCTATTATTTCATTCCTTAAGAGTCTGCCCTGTACTCCATTAACTAATGAAATAAAGACCCTTTATAATTTGATGCCAACCAACCTTCCCAACTTCAGGTCTAATCACTCCCCATTATAAGCCCTGTGCTTCAGCCCAAAGATTCCCAGACCCAATCATAATTAGAGTACCAGCAGCAGCCTGTTAAAAACAAGGGTGCCCCAGCAAACTGCTGTGGACCTGCCCATAGAGCCTGGTCTGTAAGTCTGGTGTAGGATCTAGGAATCTCCCCTGCTAGCAGGACCCCACTGATACTGATGTACACATGCACGTGATGCTCCAGACAAACTGAACTTTTATGCAATTGAACACATCCTCTGTGTTCTTCCTCTGGTTCTCCTCCACCATGAGACTATATTCCTCTGACTCTACATCACCTTCATCCTATCATCTAACTCATCATCTTGACTTTTTCATCACCACTTGCAAAGTATTTTGCTCTTTTCATACACTCGTCTCACTTTCTACCTTGCATTTTCATTATTTTTATATATGGTTTACCTCTCTTTGCAATCATAAACTTTTTGAAGGTAGATCCCAAGTCTAACTAACTTGTCTTTGCCTCTCCAGAACCAACCCCAAACCCTAGCCAAAAAAAAAAAAAGACACAGTAGGTCTCTCTTGAATCCATAGGATTTGCTGTTGGTTTGGTAGCCCTGCATTGCTTTGGAAAGATAAAGGCTAACAAAGATTTTTTATTTCTATAAATATTAGAGTTTTAATTTTATAGTACACTAGAACAGAAACAATATTTTTTCAAATAAAAAAGTCCCAACAGATGAATGAGTCATAGAATTTCAGAATCTTCCTTATACCCTTTATAAGCTATGTAAGCATGGTGCTATTTTTCTGTTGTTCATTTGAAGGAAAAATATGTATTTTCCTTACTTACAAGGAAATGTTTGATCTCATTTCATGAAAATAATCTCTATGAAGTTTTCAGGGAAGATTATCATTCAACATAAAGATAGAAAGTAATACATTAACAACATTGAATTCACATAGTTAGGTAATCACTTAACCTGGGGGGGGGGGTTAATATTCCATTTCTGAATTCCTAAGATTAACAATTGCATAGAGCTTAAAATCTATTTTAAGGAAAAAAAAAAGCAGTCCTGCCTGAAGAGAGATGCCTTTGAGAAGGAATCCTCGGATTTCTCACACCTGTGGTTTTTCATTGCTCCTATGGAGAACTTAGGTTGGTGGACACAGGGAGCCTGGATTGCTCCTTGGGGAGGTTTTGTTGGAACAGTAGAGTTATTAAATAGCTAAAATGTCATGGGCAATAGATCTACTTTACAAAGACAATACAAAGAAAGGTTTCCAAAATAATGACTCCACCTGTAACTGAAGGCAGTAATGAAGAGAATGAACTGAAATAGCAGGTGATGTGAGAAAAGTTGCTCTGCTGTGAAATGTATTTATATAAGCAGTCCTTGAATTCCTATTCACCCTTTTCAAAACTTTTTCTTCAGTTTACCAAATCCTGAAACTTATTCTTATAATGAGTTCCTGTCTCGTCTTCTATTTTTTAATCAAAAGGAAAAAAGTTGTTTAAAATTTTAGAAAAGCTTTTAAGAAAATATAGATCATACAAAATACAGTGCCCATTTACCTTCTTTCATAATCTGATCCCCCCCACCCCCATATAGACACAAACACAATTCTTCTAAATCCCAAGATGACATATTGTTTCCCTTAAAGAGCTTGAAAGTTTCAGGAAAGTCTCCAAAACACTTATTGTAAGTTCACCTGTTTAAATGTTCAATCAATGCTTATTCCAGTTACTAATGTTTTTATAACAAATTATCCCAAAGCATAGCCATCTAAAAAGGCTATTTATTATGTCCATGGGTTCTGTGGACAAGGAATTCGGACACTGTAGAGCAAAGATGGCCTTCTGGATGTAAGAGGCCTTCTCAGCTGAGAGGTTCCAAAGCTGGGGGTGAGAATCCATCCCTCGTGGGTCTCGTGATTGATGCTAGCATTTGGCTGAAGGTCTTAATTCCTCTCGAGTGGGCCTCTCCATGTGTCCTATAATCTGGGCTTCCTCACAACATGGTGACATGATCCTAAGGGTAGGTACCCCCCAAAAAGGAAAGGGTGAGTCAGAAGTCATATTCCCTTTTATGACCTGGCCTCAACAATCAGAAAATACATTCCATTCATTGAGATAGTCACAAATACCTACTAAGTCTCAAGGGAAGAAAAATAGAGACAGCCTCTTAATGGGGAATGGCAAAGTTCTTGAAGGGTGTGTTGGACCGAGAATATGGCTGGAGCCATTTGTGAATGGAGCTGTTGACACTGGGCTTCCCTATATGGTGATCTGGTTGGTTGTTTTGGTCTTTTCAATTTTATGCTTGGGGGATTCTGGAGAGACTTGTTAGGGCCAGGGTGGTTAAAAAAGACCAGAGAAATTCATTACTCAGCATTTACTACATATAGAGTTTGATTAGGATAGGCCATCTTCAACTACACTAACATCTGTGCCAAAGAATCCCCAGCCCTGGGATTCTGTGTTTCACACTCTTCAGAGAATAAATCTTTAGCCATCTGTAGGGTAGAGAAGGGTCATAGAACTTGAAAGATCTAAATATCTGATTGGATGACCAGCAGTTTTCACCCAGTTCTTCTCATCTTCTTTTCCACCACCAAGCCCATGGGAAACTGGAACTGTCAGCCCCTGAGAATTCCAGAGATTCTGTGCAGTCTGTGATGGGAACACCTAGATTTCCAACTCTCTCCACTTAGGGTTTGGATTCTGCTGTTTTAGTTCTCACTCATCTACTATTAGTCCTTATGCTTTCCAGTTTCCAAAATGTAGGGCTGTTATCTTCTCTCCTCATTTCCTATGTTTTTTGTGGAGTTGTAATAGGGAGTGAGTTTGGACATGCGTATACGAGCTGCCATCTTAGCCAGAGTCTCTTTTGGTGCCTTTCAACCACTGTTCATATAATTAACAAATTTCAAAAAATCCAACTTTTTCAAAATGCTCCAAGTTTTCAGCAACTTTCTTGAAGTAGTTGACAGTGCCTAGAAATGAATTTCAGGTGTAATTCTAACCAGCACATAGGTGACAAAAGTTTCTTCTCATGTTTCAGGTACTCAACTTGGGACCTCTCAAACTATGTTAGTGCAGGAGTGCCCCTCAAGTCAGTAAGAAGTGCCCTGAAAGAAAGTTTGTGAAATATCATGTACCATCCTGTCAAATGTTTATAATACTATAAATCAAGAAACAAATGTACTTAATTTTTTTTTTTCAGTTTTTGGCTGGAACCAGTTTTGAACCCACCACCTCTGGTATATGCGGCCAGCATCCTACTTACTGAGCCACAGGCACCACTCCAGACTTAATTTTTTTAATCCAATATTTCTAAAACATTTTTCTATACAATCTCTTCTTGGGAGAATATCTTATACATCTCTAGCATAATGCCCCTCCAATTGGGGTTCACTAACCACCTGTACCAGAATCATTTGTGGCTCTTTTCTACATTTGGAAACCCATGGCCCTATCCCAATCATGAATAAGTTTAAGCCTTGGGAACCTATATTTTAAGTCAAACAATGTGTCTAGTTCTTATCCAAGTTAATATTACTGGGGGGAGCCTTTGCCCACCTATTTGAACTTCTATCTGGAGTAATTTCCATATAAGAACACTTCTCTGGACCCTCCCTATGCTCTACACATTCTATTCTTTAAGGAGAAATGACTTTTCTAAGTGGTGAACAGGGAGGGAAAATATGCATGCTTGGCTCAGACCTAGCCTCTCTCATCTTTGTGGGATCTGCCTAGCTGTCAAAAGAATGTATTTTACTCTATAGGATAGGCTCCATCTTGAGGGCAGAAGGTTATGATTATCCAACTATTGCAGAGAATGACCAGAAACATTTGTCTAATACAGGATTAAGACAATAGAAAATCCACTTACAGGGTTAAAGGTGGATAGTTTATTCTTCACATAGCTATGCCCATCTTTCAATTGGTTCTGAACTGGGACATGCGAATATTGAGCCCCTTCAAATCCCAGATTTACAATTGATGGTAACTACTGACCTATATGCAAGTTTAAAAACAAGAGGCATATTTTATTATTTTTTTTTTAATTTGCATCCATGGAAAGAGCAAAGTAAAGAAACAGTAACTGAAATCTATTTATCTGGAAGTAATTCTAACAGATTTGAAAATAGCCAGATCCATCCTCATATTTCTTTAAGATCCCTCTTAAGACAAGCAGGGAGATAGTAGATCAGCGTGTGTAACATCTGGTTTGTTTAGGGATCGAAAGGGTGCAGTAGAGGGAGTTCTTGGAAACATTCTTAAAGGATGTGGTAGGAGAGCACCTGGAAAAGCTGACTTCACTGAAGGAAGGACCCAGGCAGAGGAGGTCATGTTTAACAAATTGGATGGAGTTCCTTGAAGATATCCCTGTCATGAAAGATGAAGGAGATTTAGTGGTTATATAAAGAGTACTCTGATCTTTAAACAAGATTTGACAAGATTCCACATCCGGGATTAATAGTCAAGGAGAAGAGCCATTGAACATGGAGATCATAGAGTCCAGGATAAAAAACTGGCTCAAGAAAGGAGATGGATAGAAGACAAGAAAGGGCTTTGTGACTTGGAAAGGGATCAGCTGAATGGAGGAAGGGATGGTAGTAGGAGAGAATGGTCAGCCAGTTTGTGGATAGCCTTTATTTATAATAGACATGGAAGGACAGCCAAACATCACAAGGAATACACCAAGTCTTGAGATGATTCACAAACTTGGACCCAGAATTTCTATCAAGTCATGGCCAGTAAGGACAGAGATACTTGGCCATGCCATGGTGCTCTGGGCAGAGGGATGGAAACCAGCACAATCCAAAGACACCAGGATTAATAAGCCAAAATTGAGAACAATTAGCCCAGTGATGTTTGCTGAGGCTGGAGCTTTAGGTGACTAACTGTAAAGTCAGTTGTCTTTGGTATTTCCAGACTTTCTCTTGGAACTCCTCCCCTCCGCCCCATTCTCACACTATCCTCTCTTCCTCTTATATAAAAACCTAATGTCAGTAAAATACCTACCGTATATACTCAAGTATAAGCCGAGTTTTTTCAGCACAAAATTTGTGCCGAAAACCCTGAACTCGGCTTATACTCGGGTCATACAGGTTATTTGATTCGGTGCGTGCACACCTAATCAAATGCACGTAGTCTCCAGTCGTCTTCTGCCGTCTGCTTGAGGGGGCGGTGCTTCAGCTCAGTCCACAAGTCGTGGCTGAGCTGAAGAGGTAGGAGGCTGAACTGAACTGTATTTCACTGAACTATTTAACCCACAATATTTAATGGCACATTTAATTAAGTGAAAACCCCATTTAACCAGTTCTGAAGGATTTTAACCTTTGTGATTTAGCTTGATTACCTGTTAAGCTACGGTTTTCTGCACTTTATTTAAAGTTTTAAAGTTGTTGTTGCTAGTTTATAGTTTTTCTTTAGCAATAAATATTGAAAAGCATTTAACCTACTG
>CAUYPK010129408.1:0-27342 GCA_963574355.1 Loris lydekkerianus | reverse complement strand
TGGGGTTTTCACTTAATTAAATGTGCCATTAAATATTGTGGGTTAAATAGTTCAGTGGAATACAGTTCAATTCAGCCGCCTACCTCTTCAGCTCAGCCACGACTTGTGGACTGAGCTGAAGCACCGCCCCCTCAAGCAGACGGCAGAAGACGACTGGAGACTACGTGCATTTGATTAGGTGCACACGCACCAAATCAAATAACCTGTATGACCTGAGTTATAAGCTGAGTTTGGGTTTTTCGGCACAAATTTTCGGCACAAAAACTCGGCTTATACTCGAGTATGTATGGTATATAGATTAATTGTTCACATGATAGAGTTTAGGAATTTTTCAGGTTTTGGGAAGTACCATTTGTATCTCTGTCTTATTTTAACATGATTCTTTTACCAAATATAAGGTGTATTTAAAAAAAATATATATATATATACATATATATGGTATATACTCGAGTATAAGCCGAGTTTTTTCAGCACAAAATTTGTGCTGAAAAACCCGAACTCGGCACAAATTTTGTGCCGAAAAAACTCGGTTTATACTCGAGTATATACGGTATATAGAATAAGAAATACCTACTCAAGGAAAAGATATTAGAGATAATGTGGTCTCAATATCTTCCTGGAAGACAAAGTCCACCTCCACATGTATCCCTGACTTCCCCAAACTCACATAGCTAACGGAATCAGCGTTCAGCTGATTGGATTATATTTACAGTTCAGTTTTGTCTCTAAAACATTATACTTTAATTTTGACATTCCTTTGGATAGCAGTTTGCCTATTCACTACTCGCTACATTTTAATCTTCTTTTTGAGTTGCCTCTAAAATATTTACACTGTTTTGGCATTTATGCAACTACTACTGAACGCAGCACTTAAGAGCCAGACCATTGTTCACACTGTCCTGCACTATTGGAGAGCCTAGTATTCTGCAGTTAAACAGCTGCCATGTTCCAGCCCAGAGGCAGCTAAACTTCTATGATGACTGAGATGATCCCTGTTTATGTGACTTCTAAACAATTTGTAATTTTGGCTGAGTGCAATGAGACATTTGCATGAAAGCCTCAGATAGGGCACTGCGGTGCCTGGAGGCTGGCATTCGCAGTCAGTGCTCTCCAAGCTTTTGCCTGTAGGAAATACAAATGAGGGTATTTCCCTTCAGCAGCAAAAATTAAACTGCTGGAAATCTTGTTGATGCAGTTATATTTTTAAGACAACAGCACTTAAAATGTCAGTCATGATTAAACATTATTATTATGATTGTCATTTTCAATCTATGGTTCTGTTTTCACTCCTCTGAAAAATAATTCTCAAAAGGGACAGGATACATATATTTGATTTTGAAAGAGTATGTTTAATGTCCTTAGTTCTGCAAGTAGAATAAGATGAAATGTTAATGTTTATCTTCATCTTTATATAATTATAATTTTGTATATAGTTACCCAATATTTCTAAACCTCAACTTCCTCATCTTTAAAATGGAAATAATAAAAAAAGAACCATCTAAATCCCTGGATTCATGACCACCAAGTAACATAGTATAGCTGAACAAATATGAACCGTGAAAATAACAGATATTGGTAGCACCGTGAATGGGAGTATCTGAAATGGCTAGATAGGAACAAAGTCTTACAAATGAAAAATATAATTAAATTAATCATTCTTTAAGCTAGAAGAGTATTAACATTAGCATCAAAATATACAGGTTATATTAAAATCTGAAAGCACTCATTATGTTAGCATTAGGATTCTTTATGTTGTCTGTAGATGAGAAATCTACTATAATATGGTTAAATCAAGCAGTGTAGGAAAATATTGTGAACACATATTGCTGGATTATACTGTCTGTTAAACCCCAATAATTTTTCTAGACACAAGCGTATGTGTATATATGAAATACGTGTGTGTTTCTTAATATAGATGTGTTCAGCATACCACTGATTTATCAAATGACCTTAAACCTGGAAAGACTTAACAAATTTTTTAGCATAACTTTCCAATCAGTATAGGAAATCCCAGCATTTCCTTACAATAATTATTGGTTATTTACTATGTTTTAGGCATTATTTTAAGAAATCATATTCTAACTTCTACTTTAATTTTTACAGTGACCAATTGCCATTATTTCTGTAGCATATTATTACTACTATTCATTTCCAATTTCTAGAACAAGAAAAATCAGAGGAAGCCTTTATTTCTGCAACCCAAAATAGACGCAGATGCATGCTTTACAACAATCATATGAATCTAATCTGGATCTGATAAAAATGTAAACTAAATGAAAGAAAGATTCAGTTAGATTCAAATGAGAATATGTATCTAGACAGATCAGTAAATCTGAGCAAATCAGAGGTAGAAAGCTGTAATTAATATGTTTCCCTTTTTAATTCACAGAAAGGCATACCTCAACATTTTAATTCTTGATACACAAAGGTGCTTTTTCTAGAACATTAAGATTTCCCTAATGCTCTATCTAGTACTTTCCAGTAGCCTATGCTATTTCCCATACTATGTCTCAATAAAGGCCATAAAAGGTAACTAAATTATATGAGGTGTAAGAGGGTCTCACAGAGCCAGGTAGTTGGCAGCACAAAAGGCCACTTAAGCCCCACTCTTTAGTGATTGCTCAGGAAAGAATTAAAGTTTTTTTTTAGAGGAACTTGCCACATTCATTTTCAATTCCTATAAAAGTTGCATTATGATACTGAGATCCAGGATTCACCAATGGGGTTGTGAGTGGGTATAATGAGACTGCTCAGTGAGGATGCAGGGTGCGAGCTCCTTGGAGAAAGACAGTTTCTTTCCTTTGCTTGACTGAGAACTTCTGTGAGGCTTGCAAATTGCTTTACTATAGTGCAGCATAGCTTTTTTAGACTTTCTTCAGTTTTCATTTTTTTTTTCTTTTTTTTGTTTTATCCACCAGATGTACACGTTTTTCAGGAGGGCAGAATTATATGCACACTGTTCACTATTACATCTATAGAATTTAATCCAGTGGTTAGCTCTGAAGATACGGGTGTACAATGTTTGAATGAATGAATAAATGAGATATCCAGTATGTCATCTGGATGTTAATAGGGACAAGGAAGACATGAGGACACTTCCACCTTTAGGCCACATGAGACTGACAGGTTTGAGGCATATTGAAGGGAAAAGCCCTTATCTATTTAAATACGGAAGTCTTAGATTGAATGACCTAGTAATTTATGGTATAAAACAGAACACTGTTGAGAATGTAAAGGTTAGTTTTCTGGATCAGACTCTGAGGGAATACACATAAAACATGACCATTCAGGGTAAATCAAGAAATATGGGTATTGTAGGTATAGAAGTATTTATTTGTGTTCAAAAGACTGCAGAGAATCAGTCCATTTATTGAACATGTATTCTATACAATATTCTGTTGGATACTATTACAAATAATGAATTAAATCTCAATAAAATAAAAAAGGCTTAACTATGAGCTTGTCTCATTAACAAACTATAAACCACAAGCTAAGCAAGGAAGGTTTGTCTGCTAGAGAGAAAAATGGTTGACTAGGTGAGGTGAGAAGATTAATTGAAAAATACTGAGATTCTCATTCTCCAAAGCAAAGGTCAATGGGATAATTCCAGGAAGCGCTATGGTAAAAAAATATGGGCTTCAAACTTTCTACTTAAGGAAAACATAAAATTAAATCTTATAGACCTAAAATGCTGAAAACCAATTATGTTCATTTCTTAACTTTTTCCTTCTGAAAACAAATTTCAAAATAAAACCACAATAAAACCAAAGAACCAATGTTTGTTTACTCCTCTATCAATAATTTATGAATAGGAACGCCCTCATTGTTGAATATATGCTATTTCTTCATAATAGAACAGTAAACAGGCACACGATACAGTTCTTATTCAGCCTTAATCTTTAAAAAAGAGGCCACTGAGAACACTCAAAACCTTTAGAAAAATCTCGAATAGACAAACCCAAGGCAGAGAGGCATAACATCTCCACATGTGCCTATGGTACGTTTTTTTCTGTGTCTTCTAAGGAAAGGGTCAGGTCAGATTCAACTTTGCATGTTCAGCTTTCTCGCATTTGAATTATTATTTGGGTTCACAGAAGCCAAAGTGATTGTTCCTCCTATTTTGTCACAGACAATACTGATTTGTGCTTGTTTTCCTGTTTTATGCTTCAACAGTGTTACTTTTTAGAAGACAGATTATATATATGGTCACCCTATCAGAAACCAGCAAATAATAAATAAACAATAAACAACTGTTGAACAAATTAATAAATGCATATCAAATAAAGGCTCTATTTTATATTGACATTCTTTAAATAATATTCTTTTATTGTTGAGGGTAGAAAGAATGCACATGCTTGGGCTAGTGTTAGTAACATACAGAGCAAAGTCCCCAGAATAATTCATTCTGTATTAGTAAATTATTTAGCAATTTGCTACTTAATAGCAAATATTTATTAGCTATTAAATTAGGATGGTTTCCTAATCAGTAAGAAGTAACCCTCATATAAATTCAATGACAAATATACAAACCCCAAAGCTATACATATTTTTGCTGGTTTGGTCAAGTTAAGAATGAGAGTTTTGAAACTGATACGTAGGAAGGTGATTGACATGATCCTGTGCGTGTCAAAAAAAAAAAGTTGGAAAATATGAATTTGTCACTCTGACTTCTGGACTAGGACTGCCCGAGGCTTTCTGACCATAAGAAGACAAAATATATATTTTCATCACCTTAGCAGGGTTACACGTCTAGAAGATGTATTTGCATTTAGACTGAGATTGATGACAAAAATTTCTTCTGCTCCTCCAGTTCTCCTTCCCCAGATATTTTGTCTATGTTTCTACTTCTATTTTTGTAGCTCTTAGTGCCTCCTCTTCTCAGGAAAGGCAGCATTGTCCTACCAGCTGACATAATATTTTGGTCCAATTGGCTGGTTTCCAAGTGAAAATGAATCAATTGCCATTCTGCTGGAAAACAGTCTTTCAAGATTAGTTTGTGCAAATCATTATGCCAGAGTTCAATCTTGCCCAAAATAAAACAAAAATCCACAAACTTTCCAAGATAAAAACTGTATTCTAAATCATTTAAGACATATCAAAGAGTTCCGTCTTGGGACCTGAGGCCTGAAAGTGATTTTGGTCTTCATTAGCACCCACATCAAGGCTGAGGAGAGAGAGGAAAAGTGAATGAGGCAATTAGGCACTGCATAATTGAGGGTTGCTCTTAATAGTTTTCCTAGTGGCCTGAAAAAAGTGCAGATTTCACATCCTGGAAATAGCCACCTCACTGGTGCAACTGGGCTCTCAGCACATTAGTGAAGAAAAATGTTTTCCTGTAGACTCCCTTTGTGTGCCTTGCTAAGTCTTTATGCTGTAACTATGAAGTATTATTACCTATTTGCTGTCTTAGACAAATGTCAACAAAAGTACAATCCCAGACTAAATTATTATTATTATTGTCTTTAGCCCTCCATTTTCACATCAAAATATACATGCTTTCTGTGGAACACTTAGGGCTTCAGACATCTAGTGACTCAGAGGTTCATGCACCTGTTGTGGTACAGCAGTCTTCCCTATTTGCACTTGGCTTTCTGCAGTACCAGTTACTTGCAGTCCACTATGGTCAGAATACACAGAAGTACAGTCCCATAAGATACTTTTAGAGAAAGGGAAATAGAAAGAGAAAGCAAATTCACTCACTTTTATTATTGTGTACTGTTATAATTGTTTTATTTTATCGGTTATTGTTAATAATGTGCTTAATTTATGAGTTTAACTTTTTCATAGGACAGTATGTGTAGGAAAAAATGCAGTCTATGTAGGTGCAATGCAATTTGTGATCTCAGGCATCCACTGGTCTTTGGTCTTGCCATATATCCCTGCAGATAAGATGGAACTACTTTATTTCCTATCACAATGTCTGGAAAAGCAGAACATGAAAGTAAGTGGAATTTCTATTTCCTTCCTCAGGCTAATACCTCAGTAGACCTGTCCTGAAACAGTTTTATTTATTTATTTTGTTGTTGTTGTTGTTTTAAATCTACGTGCAAAAGTCTTATGTATAATAAATATTGTGAAAATATATTTTTAATGAAATTTACTTTCGAGATAATAATGTATCTGGGAATCTCTCCTGTTCAGACATCGGGTAAAAGTTTCTGGGCTCTGAGCATTGTTACAAGAGAGCCATGGGCAAGGAATCCTTGTATCCGCATCCCAAGCTAGAGATATGGGTGTAAATTATATAACTCTAAGTTCTCTGGGGTGGGGAGGATCAGTTCTCTCCCAGGCAAAGGCACAACATTAAGTATAATTCCAATGCCTTTTCTTATTTCCTAGTCTCAATGACCTGATTTCTCTTCCAGAAACACACTATGCTCATTCTGGCCTTTAGGAGCTTGTAATTGCTATTTGCTCTCCCTGGAACGTTCTGTCTCCAAAACATTGCTAGTCATTAAACATCTTTCTATTCAATTATCATGTCAGATGTCTCCTCTCCTGGCTTGTATTTTCTTCATGTACCAGTTTATCCAAACATTTATCTTACAAACTTATTATTAAAAAAAATATGCTGAGTAACTACTATGCAACTGTTTCCACAGTAGAGGCATTAAAAAACATTGATGCCGCAGCCACTAAGAAGTCTGAGTTGTATATACAAGACAAGCACGTGAACATATTCTGCAGGAAACAAATTCGTAGGAACAAATTAAGTGTATGAAAAGCAGCCACCATAACTCTAAATCTAACCCCGGAGAATGCAGAAATTGAGAACGCTTGTTTAAATAAGTGATGGTCAAACGCTTGAGAAGATTGTGTTTAAATTTGGATTAGAATTTAAAAGGTCTTAAAAATAAGCCCTACAAGAAAAGCATACAGGAAATACAAAGAGCTGACAGAATTGACAAGGAGAATAAAGCCAGTGAATGAGTAGAGAAACGTGAGTTCTGAGTGTGTGACAGAGGACTCAGGATGTGAGCCTTAAAGGACTTAGTAAGGTATTTGAATTTCACCCAAGTTTAATGGAAAAAAGTGAATATATTTAAGAAAGCAAATACTACACATTTATATTTTGAACTCATCCTTCTGGCTGCCTTTGTGGAGGACTGATGGAGGGTCTACTTTAGGATAATTAACTCTAGATTTGTTGTAGTAACAAACAACCTATATAATTTCAGTGCCTTCTTGCTCCAAAAGTTGATTTCTCTTTGGAGTAGAGGCAAGTGATGAATCATCAAATATACAAGCTAACAACCTTCTTATCACACGGCTATATTTTGCCATGGCAGAGGACCAAGAACATAGTAATGGATTAGATGAGAAGTGGAAATGATATATGTGATAAGTTCATAATTTTTTTTGTTTGGTACTTGTTTTTAGATACAAGGTCTCATGCTGTCACCCAGGCTGGACTACAGGGGCAGAGACATCCAGCTCCCTGCAGCCTGGACATGCTGGCCTCAAGTGATCCTCTAGCCTTGACCTCCCAGAACCTATGCTCATGGTTCTATTTGATACAACCCAGTCACATATTCAACCTACCAATAACAGTTCTAGGAAATATAGGGAAGTAGCTGATATTCCCTGAGCACCAAGTAGACATCTCAAAGAAAGGAGGGGCGTGGACAAGAAGGCAAGTCAGGAAGATGATCCAGAGCTACAAGAAAGTAAGCTGGAAAAAAGAGATTATAATTAAAGGATTCATTTTTTAAATTAAAGGATTTTTTTTCATAGAGTATAACTATACGAGTAGATTTCAGAGGAGGAAAAGATCATCAGATCATCCTTACTAAGAAGAGTAAAAAAAACCTGAAAAGTCATCTATGTGAATGTTGAAAGTTCCTCTGCTTACGAAAAGTAGTATTTCCTAAATCATCATTTCTCCATACATTTATATTTTAATGTAAACATTCAAAAAGAGTTTCTTTGGGGGGTAATATGCTCCTTTTCTATTTTGACTCAGTTAAATGTTTATAGGTGAAAACACTGTTTTACCCTTCCCCCTGTTGAATGTTCAATGTTCCCTATAACATTCATGACTATTTGTCTTTTGCCCATGTATACCCAGTTTCTTTTGTGTTGTAGTATCACACTAATCTGATACTCTATGGAAAACTAATTGTCTGCCTTTCTCTCTCCCTCTTTCTCCTTTTCTTTCTACATTTGTTCATTTCTTATTATGAGCCTGTTACACAGTTTAACCCTGGACTGAGTGTCAAGAGGCTCCCATTTTTATTTATTTTAACTTCTTACTCTCTATTCTCATCCATTCAACAATATCCAGGAGATTTTTTTTTTTTAACACTCTTTGCGCAGGTTTCTGAGAGAAGAGTTGGGTATAAAAGAGTTTTCAACAAGAATGTCTTCACTGACCTTATATGTGACTGAAAGGAAAAGAGATGGAAACAATAACAGAACCATAACATCAACTCTTCATAGACCTTTTTTTTTGGAAGAAATAAGGAGTTGGTATTAGTAATTAGCAGTAAGAAACAGACACAGTTTAAATGCTTGTAGATTTGTATAAAATCATGTTCAAATATAAAGTTCTGTTGTTCAGCGTCCAGTGACTAGTATTTTGCTCTTTCTATAAATCCTTATGAGTATGGGGGGTTATTTTCAGTAATATGAGAAGGTGGATTTACCTAATATAGTTTCTTCTTTCAGCAGTCATTAACTCATTATTGGGGTGGTCTTTCTAACAGTACAGCGGCCTCACCTACTGCACACTGCTCCATATTTAGGACCTTGGACCTTTCTAGGTTCCAAATTCTCTGTTAGGAAACATGAGATGACTTGATACTTAGCTTCCCTCAGCTGAGCTTGCTCCTTAGTATAAATCTAGTGCTTTTAATTTCTGGATCCTGTGGATGAGAAACAGTGAAAAAATACCAGTAGTTATTAATGAAGTACGAGTATTCTCAATGAGGCCCCAAAGAAATGATAGAAGCATTGTCTCTAGCAATGGAAGCTTAAAATTAGAAAATATTTTTATACTGGTAATGGTGTTCCTCCCTCTATATTGGGGCCAGTATTATTTTGGTTTCTTCAGTTTTCTGTGTATGTGACCTAAAACATAAGAGAGTAGAACATCAAATTTTATTTTGAAATAAACACGGAATTGAAAAATAAACTTTTTACAAAATAATACCATTTTTTTCTATGTGAAACCAGGGTTTCTTGCTAGTTTCATCGCCTAACCCCGTTCAACTTCTTGTCCCTCTAATAATTTTTTATTCAGTCAATGAGGGTGAAACCAAAAATCAATTAAACAAAGAATGGCCATGCTGGGTTGACCAAGAGTCAACACGACCTTCTTTAATCCTAGTAACAGTCACTGAGTTAAACTTGGTTACATGGACAGAAAAGGTCAAAATCTCTGTCTGATTTTTCTTTGTTTTTCTTCTGTTTCCAAGACCCAGAAGAGAGTTTAGGACTTCAGTTACCTCTTTTCTTAACTAAAAGTTCTTAGTACCCTCAATGTAACCCCAACAATTAAAAAAAAAAAAAAAAACAGCTTTAATTAATTTCTTATTAAGGTTTGGCTGCTGTTGCTGTTGCCAATGCTGTTGCTGTTTCTTCATAGCTTTTCATTATATAATGATATAAAGCTTACATATTACATTCTCTTAATTATCATGTTGTATATATTATTAGTATATTTACATGAGATATATGTCAAAATAATCAAGAATATATAAAAATATATTTTAAGTGATCCTTATTATTATTCTTATATTATTATAATATGTAATATTATACGATTATATATTATTCTTTTTTATTTTTTATTAAATATATATTATTCTTATATATCATAAGAACATTATTTTCTTTAATGTCCTTATTTTGTTGCTATTGCTTTTCCTTCATAATAATTGGCCTAATTGCCATCAGCACAAAATACACCGTAGATAAGTTCTCACTCAAAAAAGTGGCGTGAACATAATATTATTTCTAATTTTCCTCACTGACATCATGAAAAGTATCTCAAAAGTTAAAGCCACTCACCATTCTTAATTAAAGAAAAAAGGATCAGTAGAGTTACTTAGGTGACTCTGAGTTGTAAGTGAAATGATTACTTCAATTAAATATAAATTCTGTCCAGGATTTAGCTCAAGAAAAATATTAGAATAGAGCCACCTTGGTTTAAAAGAAGCTTAGCATCCAGCCTGTGAATTTTGTGGAATGATGTTTTCTTCTGCTAAGGTTGGTTTGGTCTCTATAAGAGAACACTTATGAAGTTGTGAACTTTAAACATTTTGCTCACTGATGAAAAATGTTGCTGCTGCCTGTTTCGTGAAAAATCTGAAAGTAGGCTTTAAGCAGCCCAAATGCATATACAATATCTGTATGAATTCTTGGTCAAATAAATTGGTATTTATTTAGATACAGTAAATAACGCAGACAGTGGTGTAGAACAAAAAATATTACTAATAAAACTGAGTATATAAATAAGTTGATGGTTTTCTAAGAATACTTTCAGCATTTTGAAATATATATATGATTAATTAGAAGAGATTCAGTGGATTAACTAAAAGTTCAATTGCTAATACCAAAGTGCAATTGTAAAAATAAATATTTCTGTTGTAATCCTCTTCAAAGTAAGAAAAAAAGTTAAAATAGTTTATGCCAGGCATTGTTATTCCATTAGACTTCAGAACAAAGCTTTTAAGCAGTTATAATTACTCCTATATTTTAGATACAGAAATTAAGCAATGGCAGGCAAATTAGTTTGTCAAAAGTCAGACAAAAATGAGTAGAATTTAGTGCTAAAACTTGTTCTGCTCAAAATGTGTACTGTCATTAAATTTAAACTTTGTAAATGCAATCCTAAGAACTATTTGACTTTCTTACGTAACTAGCTAACAATTTTCACCATTCAAGTTGTATTTATGGGGAGAAACTGTGTTAATATTACAGTTACTTGTTTTTTATTAAAGAGGTATTAAGTAAAGCATCTTCATGTAGGAAACCGTTTTTTATATATAAATGTTACTTTTTCTAATTATAAAAGTTGGCATAATTTTAGTCACCTGTAAAAAATGAATATTATCGGGTGGTGACTGTGGCTCAAGAAGTAGGGCGCTGGTCCCATACACTAGGGTTCAAACCTGGCCCCGGCCAAAAACTGCAACAACAACAACAACAAAAAATTACGAGAAGAAATTTGTTTGCTAATAATTTTGATACTTACCAGTAATAACTATGAAGCATATAATATATGTAAGTTCAATATTTTTCTAGTGTCAGTGCAACATATAAAAGCGTATCATATTTTATTTACTTTAGATAGTGTTCCGAGACATTTAATCCTATCTTAGGAAATAATAATTTAATAAATAGATGTAGATTATGTTTGCAATTTTATACACCATTAATACAATTGATATTATTTATAAAGAACTAGAATATAATCTCCTGGGGCATCGAGATCTTATTTTTATTCTGTCATTTACTGCTGTACTCTGATACCTACATATAATACACAATAACAATTAGAAAAATAGTTGAATGAAAGAATGAATCCACTTACTACACTACCTGATGCATGTTTTAGGAAAAAATAGCTTAAAGTGAAATTGCTGAGTCAAAATATATGTGCATCTATTTCTCTTAATCAAAAAAAAAATCCTATTTAGAAAAATTATGTTAATTTTCACTCAGATTAGCAAAAGACATTATACTAATTTTCTTTGATGCTCTTCATATTGAATATTAATATCTATCTCAAACTTATAAATATGCCTGAAAAATACTTTTAAAAAGATTGTCTGGTTACTTGTGAGGTTGAGCATATTTTTTATTTATATACACATGTTTACATAGATCTATCTATTTTCACTTCTTCCCATTAGGTTGCTTAGCGTTTTCTAGTTTTATCTTTATTTGCAGAAATAACATACGAATGCCTATACATTAGAGCAGACATGAAATTTTAGTGTCAATACTTCTATTGTATCATTCATAAGTGAGATAATATTATACAATCACTCTAATATATTTATTAAATTCCATAAACTATTAATAATAATGATATTATAATGTCACTTAACATTTAGTTTATGCTCAATTTTCACTGATGGTTCCCTAGAAATCTCCATAGGGGTCCAGGAGAATTTTTTCTAATTTTAACACATGAACTTTTTTTACATTTTGTGCATTTCCGTTTATTATTATTATTATTATTATTATTATTTTAATGACAGGGTCTCACTATGTTGCCTAGGCTGGAGTACAGTGACACCCTCATAGCTCACTACAAGCTCAAACTCCTGGACTACAGTGGTCTACCTACCTCAGCTTCCCAAATGGCTGGGACTGTCACCATTATTTTTTCTGATGCCTAGTTTATCCCATCTCTGGCCAATGAAATGGCTCTTTGTCCTCCTGACAGGACCTTTGAAGTCTTTGATAGCTTCTTTACATTAAATTGAACACAACATGATGCTCAGATTTATTTTGTACCTTTCTTACCTCTCATCTTCAAGAAAAGATACATTTGAGGAAGGCCACCTTGGTTCTTGTGATCTAAATAATTTTATAAGTTCTGCCTATATATTAAGAATCCAACCTTTATTTTTCTAAAGCTTATAAACTTTTTTCATTTCCATGTTTATATCTTTTATATATTCATATTTTAAATATTTATTTTACAAAGTCTTTTATAATTTATGCTTTCAATAAAATGTTTAGAAATATTTTTCTATACTATCATTGTTAAATGTGGACTTATATTTTCTTGTAGTTATTTTTTCATACAAATTTATATTTTTATAAAGCATAACGGATCACCTAGGAAATGTACAATGTATTTAGGGGAGAATGATACTCAGTTTACTTGATGGAAATATATTAATTCACTGAATTCATGAAGACATCAAAAGAAATACATAAAATAATTAGACAAAATGTTACTATTTACATTCTTCTGGCCATAGTAATAGTAATGTGAGCCAAGAAGCTAAGTTCATGTTTATTCTTTGAAGGTCATCCCTTACAGCAGTGGTCCTCAACCTGTGGGTCGTGACCCCTCTGTAACAATGAAAATACATTCTCCATATCATATATTTACATTATGATTCATAACAGTAGCAAAATTACAGTTATAAGGTAGCAACGAAAATGATTTTATGGTTGGGAGTCACCACAACATGAGGAACTGTACTAAAGGGTCACGGCATTAGGATGCATTATGAAGGTTGAGAACCACTGCCTTAGATTGAACTGCATAAAAATATTCTTGCTACATCTAGTTTTGTGGTCAGCTGAGGATTAGCTAATCGAATCTGGGCTCAGCTGGGAGGCTCTGTCAATCTCACCTGAAGTCACTCATGCTTTTATAAGTAAAATTGGGGCGGATAATCTATGCTCGTCTTAGAGAATTCTACATTTGTCTCTCATCCTTCTCTTGGGTGTTTGCAAGGGCATGTTTTCTTGTGCATGGCAGAAGAGCCAGAGAACTAGTTGAGTTGCACAGGCATTTTTTAATCATTTGGTCACATCATTCTAACATTCTACTGGTCAGTGCAAATCAAGGGGTAAGGAAATGCAATTCCAAAGAGCTGCAATGTCACATGAAAAAATGCATGGATAGTGGATCTAAATAAATGGAGCTATTAATGTATTCCAAACAATAGCATTCCTAAATTTCATTACACGCACAGAGACATGTGCCTGATTTGTTCTACCAGAAAGAAATGCCTATTGTGAGAACTGGTAAGTTTTTGTGCAATACGCAGAGAGAGAATATAAGGATTTGAATTTTAGAACCAAATAGTAGACACTGCACTGAGACTATGTAATTTGAACATCCTTGAGCACTGAAAAAATTTTCTTTCAATATTTTGACACAATGTTAAGCAATATAGAAACAGAATTCTTGGCCTATGGCGTGACATTGTTACATGGGAAGAGACTCTAAGAATGCGAGAGGATAAAATTCATAGTTGCTTTGACAAATTGGCTAACGTTTTGAGCAGTTGTGAAAGATGCTGCTTTAATGGCCCACTGTGCTTCTTGCTGTGGGAACCTGAGGTCACATGATAAGGGCAGGATAAGTAGGGTGAGATGGACACCCTGCTTTGCCACCCTCAGCCTTCAACACTATGCTGTCTTCCCTAAGAAACCCACGCAGATAGATTATACAGACAGATACCTTACCTTCTTGATAATTTCATGGGCTTAACCAATCAGAAAGACGTTGAGAAAGCAAGCTTAGGGTATTTTCTTCTTTCCTTTTTTGCAGGGTGACCTATTATTCTCTCCCCTTAAATCAACTACTCCTCTCGAGGCAGCTCTCTAAAGGATTCTCTGTCTTGGGAATCTTGTAATAGAAATCTTGATGCAAGAGAAATCTGGCCTTTTCCTTTATTTTCTGGAAGATAATCTCTAATCTTGTCAATTACATGCCTGAGAAGAAGGTCTTTGTTTACCTGGAGGTCTTGGACCAGCCAGATACTAAAATGGGATTAAGATGTTTTTTGTTTGTTTGTTTTTTTAAGATGGGAGTTTTGAGTCTTGTGGGCTGGAAACTGAGATCAGCCACGTGGGCAGTCAGCCATGCCCATATAAAGAAACCTCCATGAGGACTCTAAACCATGGTCTGGGGACCTTCTAAGTTCACAATTGTTGTTAAAAGTCAGTGTAGTCTTGTGCATCCTCTAAACTTCTCAATGTCTCTGTAATTTCTAACTTCTCTTGTCACTTCCTAGTACTGAGGTCACCCTTAGAATGTCTTTATACTTGGCCCAAAGCTTCAAAAAAAGTGCTGCTTATTAAAGCTTCATCAAATGATCCTAAATTGTGAATGCATTTTTTTTTTCTGCTGGTACCCTAAAAATTGCAACATCATTTTGTCTTTCTTCTAAAATTCAATCTATATAATTAAAATTAATTTTGGTGTGGTACATGTAATAAATATGTTATTCATTACATTTTTTTGAAGTTTAACATCATTTTCTACAATAGTAAGGAAAGAAACTAGACTGACTTTGTGATGCAATATCACACTTGCCTATATTTATGCAAACACAAACACACATTCATACGTGTGTGTGTGTGTATATCATTCAGATCTGTTCAGTTGAATACTCTAAAAATGCTTCCACCCTTTGCCAGAGCTTTGTTATTTTATATTTGTAATTTTGTTTGTATTTTTCAAAGATATATAATGTAAGAATTTCCTTTGTAAAACTAATTTGAAAGTATCGTGTAAATTCATGAAATTTAATTTTATTTAATTACCTTCGTGACTTTAAAAACTAATAATTTACATACTATAATTTAATTAAATTACCTTCCTGACTTTAACAAGTAATAATTAAAAAGTACATATAGTCTTGGCAGCCGTAGTACAATGGTTACGGCTCCAGCCACATACAGCGGAGCTGGTGGGTTCGAACCCAGCCTGGGCCAGTTAAACAATAGCAACAACTGCAACAAAAAATAGCCAGGCATTGTGGCAGGAGCCTGTATTACCAGCAACTTGGGTGACTGACACAAGAGAATTGCTTAAGCTCAAGAGTTTGAGATTACAGTGAGCTGTAATGCCACAGCACTCGACCAAGAGTGACATAGTGAGACTCCATCTAAAAAAATAAAAAAAAAAAGTACATATAATTTAAAATTTTTTAAATACATAAATAAATTTTTTTAAATGAGAATTTTGAGATTCAGGTGCAGTGGCTCATGCCTATAATCCCAGCGAGTTGGGAGGCTGAGGCGGGTGGATTGCCTGACCACACGGGTTTCAGACCAACCTGAGCAAGAGCAAGACCCTGTCTCTAAAAATAGCCGAGCTTTGTGTCACGCACCTGTAGTCCCAGCTACTTGGGAGGCTGAGGCAAAAGAATTGCTTGAGCCCAAGAGTTTGAGGTTGCTGTGAGCTATGATGCCATAGCACTTTACTGAGGGCCACAAAGTGAGACTCTGTCTCAAAAAAACAAAAAAAACTAAAATTTAAAAAAAATGAGGATTTTTAGAAAACCAGCAGTTTATACTATTTGAATGTTGGCCCAAACAAGCATACATTGATTATAATTTTTCCCAAATTAACTTATAATTTTCAGGGGTTAGCTTAATTTTTCATAGAAATCTTTTTTTCTTTTTCTTTTCTTTTTCTTTCTTTTCTTTTTTTTTTTTTTTTTTTTTTTTTTCTGAGGCAGAGTCTCTCTATCTCACCCTTGGGTAGAAACCCGTAGCATCACAGCCCACAGCAATGTCCAACTCTTGGGCTTGAGCGATCCTTTTGCCTCAGTCTTTCAAGTAGCTGAGACTACAGGTGCCCGCCACAATGCTGGCTATTTTTTTCATAACATTTTATATTACATTAATTTATACACATATGCATATATTTTGTGCTTCATAAATATTTATGGAAAATGTCTGAGATTTTTTTGTAAATTTCTAGCCCAATACTGAGCTATCACATTGTTGTAATATCTCTTTCTTTTAAACTGAACCATTTTTCTTTATTTAAATTTAGTGATATATCTCTCAGGCCACTGTCAAATAATGGTGGTGTTGAATAGAATTCTTATCTTGATAGGGATTGCGTTGAAATTATATGTTGCTTTGGGCAGTATGGACATTTTAACAATGTTGATTCTTCCCAGCCATGAGCATGGTATATTTTTCCATTTTTTAACATTTTCTGTGTTAACTATTGTGATGAAAATGTGTCAAACAGTTTGTGAAGTTAGTGTATGATGCCCCATGATCATATCAATGTACGCAGCTATGATTTAATAAAAAAAAAAAGAATTCTTATCTTGACTTTGAACAAAATCTTGCATTTTTGCACTAATGTTCATGTTTATTATTAATTTAAAACAGATATTGTACAGGGCCAAAGAATTACCTAGTCAAGGTCTAATAAAATAGCTGACCAGAGCCACCAGCTGCTAGATTGTCTCAGAAAGAAGAGCAAGTCTTAGATGGAGGTGAAAAGTCAAACAAATAGAAAAACCTAGATGAAGGGAAATTCTGAGGGAGGTGTGCCAAGACCTGCAGGCGGCTCCATGGGAAGAAGTGAAGCATCAGCAGAGATTAACCTCAGAAAGGCTTGGAGTCCCGTGAAAATAGCTCAGTGGAACGGTTCGTTGCTCTCATCTTCAAGTCTGAGGCAGTCAGCGGGCTCTCCTGCTGCTGGAGAACTTTTCTCTCCCTCATGAGTCCTGCAGCTGCTGCAGCAAGTGAAGTAGCTCCTTGAGGACTGAACGCCAGGCTCACAGACACCCTGTGGTCCTTCCCATCACCGCAGACCCTGGCCACGATGGCAGCATCACGTTGCTCCACACCATCTAGCCCAGGGGTGGCGAACATGCGGCTCTCGAGCCGCATGCAGCTCCAACAAGGTAACAAAAAACACCTGACTGAGTATGTTATATTATGTGTTTAATATATTATTGTTAAAATTATATGCTTTTGTGTGAGTGTTTGTCTGTTTTGGCAGGTCATTGTGTGGTGTGGCTCTCTGACTCTCAACAGTTTAAAATTTTGGCTCTTTGTGTCGAACTTGTTCGCCACCCCTGAACTAGCCCAACCGACCCGCCCAGGAAGAAGTGAGTGCATAGGATGTTCCACCCAGGAAAGGGGAATGGGCCACTCCCCACCCTTCTGACCTTTTAAAACCCCCATCCACCTTAACCCACGTGCTGACTTCCAGCTCAGCTCAGCTCACCTGCACCCAGGTGGCAATAAAGACTGATGTTTCCCACACAGAACCTGGATTCCATTTCCTTTTATTTCACATTTTGGAATAATCTTTTATTTTCAGTCTTTGACCTCTCATTTTGGTGCTGAGAACCCAGGATGGGGAGAAGCCCCTCAGGGGGCCAAGATACACCCTGTTGGACCCAACTAGACAGACTCTTGTTCTGACAAGACAAAGGGAGTCAGGGAAACCCTTGGACTCTCGCCCAAAATGCCTCGGTTTATTGGTGAGGGGAGCATTTGTCTGGTACCCTTTTCTGAACTTTTAAAACTCTTTCTTCCTTTTCCCCACTCCAATTCCTCTTTCCTCTCCCTCCATCTCTCTCTGGGCCTCTTAAGCAGTTGTATATAGCCCCTCTCTCAGCTTTTGTAACTTTTCTTCTCTTTCCCCACTCTGGATAGAAAAATTCCAGTGGCCTGTGCTTAACCCCAGCAAGTCAGACTAGGCTGCCCTGTGCCTCATATTTGGGGACACCCTCCCATGGGCCTGGGCCACTCTCCCAACTGGTTAACTCCAGTCTCATTTTTTTCTGGCTGGTTAAAGTTCACATGCTGAGGCCTGGTACCTCCCTGACCCCAGCCCCAACCGCCTATGGACTCACCCTGGCAAGTCAGACTTGCCCATCCATGGGGATGTCCTCCCATGTGCCTGGGCCACTTTTCTCTGGCTGGTTTCACACACAGAGGCCTGGTCATCCCCCGATTCAGTCTCAGCCACCTCGTTCCTCCTGCTCCATGCAAGTTCTCCTTACATCCTTGCTTTATCCCCACTTATTTTTTAACTCCAGTTTCCAATATGGGGACCGCTCAGTCACAGATTCCCCCTTCTTCACCTTTAAACTGCCTTTTAACTTTCAAGCCTCTATGGCTCTATCCTGACCTTAAACCTGAATGCCTCCTTGTTTTCTATAATACTGCTTGGCCTATGTACAAACTAAACAATGGCTCACAGTGGCTGGAAAATGGCACATTTGACTTATCAATCTTCACTGATCTCAATAATTACATTGGAAATTAGGCAAAAGGTTAGAGATTCCCTATATCCAGGCCTGTCTTCTCCTCCCAAATACTCCTTCTTTGTGTTTGTCTTGTGAACCTTTTCCTAGCCCAGGCCAAACCACCCTTCTCCAAGCCATCTGAATCTCCATTGTCTTCTTTCCACCCAGCAGACAACCCTCCCCCTTCTGCCCCTCTACAGCCTCTCCTCCCTCAACCACATTCCTACCCACAGCATTCCTACCTGCAAAATTCCACCCCATTTACCCGCCTACCTGCCTTCCACCACACATGGTAGAAAGAGAAAAGATGGCAGAACTGGGAGACAAAAGAAACATGGTGGACCCAATTTCCCCACCCCATACTAGGTCCAGCCACACCTTTGGGCCTCCCATTTCCAGACCACCATAACCTCTAGATTCCCTCCAAGAGGTTATAGGAACCAATGGCATCGTCAGGGTTCAGGTCCCTTTTTCTCTCTCAGACCAGCCCCATCTAGGTCAGAAACTAAGTTTGTTCCCCACAGATCCCACAAGATACTCTCAAGAATTTAGATATCTAATCCAATCAGATGATCTGACCTAGCAGGATTTATATAATATCCTCACCATCACCCTATTAACCTGCATTTTATCTCTCAGTCTGTTCCAGATATCTGAAGGAAAAAGAAAAAAACTCAAAAAATTCCCCTAGGGCCCTCAGACCCTTCCCCAAAACCCCCAAGATCTCATTGATCTGACCTTCCAGGTGTGGCAGCTCCTCTTAGAGCTCCAGTTATTGGCTTCCACCATTAGACAAAACCCAAACTCCTCTGGGCATTCCAAAAAAAACAAAATCTCTGCCACGACCGTCTTTCAAATGCAGTAGGCCGGGACACTGGGCAAAGCAGTACCCAAATCCAAACCCACCCCTTAAACTGTGCCCAGCCTGCAGAAAGCCTCACTGGAAGTCTGACTGCCCAGGTCCTCGAAAGATCTGATTTGTAGCCACTCCCAGGACCTAGTGGAATTTCCCAACCTCCTTGGCCTAGCTGCCTAAGAGAGACAATCCCCAGAAAACCAGGATGTACCCTGGATTCTATCCTGGAAAACTAAACTCTGAGTAGTTTTGCTAGTGGAAGGTGAGCCAATTTCTTTTCTTTTTTTCTTCCATCATCATCATTATTATTATTATTATTATTATTATTATTATTATTATTAAAGGCAGAGTCTCAGTTTGTCACCCTCGGTAGAGTGCTATGACATCACAGCTCACAGCAACCTCCAGCTTTTGGGCCTAGGCGATTCTCTTGCCTCAGCCGAGTAGCTGGGACTATGGGCACCCACCACAATGCCTGCCTATTTTTTTGTTGCAGTTTAGCTGGGGCTGGGTTCAAACCCGCCACCCTTGGTATATGGGGCCGGCACCCTACTCACCGAGCCACAGGCACCACCCTCCAATTTATTTTCTAATAAACCTAGGAACAACTTTTTCCATGCTGCCATCATATAAAGGTCCTCTGAAACAAACAGAACTCCACGGTAGGAATTGACATTAATTTACTGCACCCTCAGGCTACTCCACCCTTGTGGTGCTAGAATTATGGCCTCCTTGGTTGTTTCCTATTTAGGGCCACTAATTATGACTTTTCTCATTCTCAGTTTTGGACCAGTAATTCTCCATCTCATCTCCTGATTTATTGACCAGGCAGTCACCCTAAAAAACATCCACTCATGTCCTTACCCTATGTGTATATTGACCATTTCAAACTGAAGACCCAAGAATGTTCCTGTAAACACCATTCCCTTCCCCGTCCCATTTTCCTTTTATCTTTATAGGTAGCCCACACCACCCTCATCCCACAGGAAGTGGTCAAAGAGATACCACGCCCATCATCCTATCTCTTTATAATAGACTACAAAGACTGGGATGATGTAGTCAAATGGAGGGACTATCCAAGTAGAACTAACCCACCCAGGAAGAAATGAATGCATAGAATGTCCTACCCAGGAAGAAAGGAATGTACCAACTTCTACCCCTTGACCTTTTACAATCTCCGTCCACCTTAACCCACATGTTCACTTCCTTCTCAAGTTCAGTTCACCTGCACCCAGGTAGAAATAAAAGCCTGACATTGCCCACACAGAACCTGGACTCCATTTCCTTTCCTTTCTTGTTTTGGAATAATCTTTTATTTTTGATCTTTGACCTCTCAGTCCCCACTGTAATCACAGGCTGAAGTTCAGATATCCAGGATGGGGAGAAAAGAAAAAAAAGTGAAAAAGAAAAATCTAAAACTTAAAGAGGGAGGCAGCAAGAAAACTTTTCTATTTCCATGCATCTGGGTAGATAGACCATTATCCCTTTGCTAGCCCTTGGTTTGGTGTTTGAATTTATGCTATTTGTGTGATACCAAAATATCACAAATAAATATAAAATTTGTTGGACTTTCGAAGCAAATAAAAAGCCTGTCTAGAGGAAAGAAACTTTAACCAAGTCCTTTAAAACAGATCATAAAAGCATAACTTATTAAACCCTAGTGTGCTGCAATGTATTTTTAAATAAAAAGAACAGTATTTAAAAAGTTATACAAATAGAAGAATATGTAAAATATTAAATACCAAAATATTAATAGTGGGTATAAATATAACTTTAGATTTTTTGCTCATTCATATTTTTCAACAGAAAATATTATTTATGCAAAAATATTATTTATGTAAAAATAATATTAGATATTTTCAAGTCATAGATCAGAATATATAGTAGAAAGCCTCTTCTATTATAGTTAATTAAGGAATAACAAGACATTAGATGTTTTTGCTTGTATTTCAGTCATTTAAGGAAATGGTTTTGTACTGTGAAAACATTAAAATAAAATAGTTATTATAATTAATATACATTTCATAGGCTGGATTTTCAGTAATTTTTTTTTTAATCAAAGATTCAAAGTGCTTTTGTCCCCCATTTTCTTTTAAACTATTTATAATTTTCATATTCACAAGTCCATTTGCTTATTTATTTCTTATTTATATATTATTTATGTTTATATATTATTTATTCTTATCTATATTTTATTTCTTATTGGCTACTTCCTGTGAACACTTCAAAATGAATTCTCTTTGCTTAGACTCGTTCTAAGCTCTATGGGGTGATGTAAAGGGCACTAGCTGAGCCCTTTCTAATTCTCCATTTCCTAATTAAGAAACAAACAAAAACAACAAAAAACTGCAATTATGTTATTCACGAATAATATACCTGGGCCTGCAGACCACATGCTGATTGTGTGAGGACTTTTTTTGCTTATCTGTGGTATTAAATAGCTCAAACAGTATGTACGGACCCATTTTTTCGTTCAGCAGCTTTCGTTAATGTTTGTGTATTTACTATGTGGCCCAAGACAACTCTTATTCTTCCAATGTGCAACAGAAAAGAAAAAGGTTGGATCCTCTTAGTTAATAAAAAGTGAAAGCACAACTTCTGCCCACCAGAAGATTATCAATATAAAGGAAAATGCAATTATAGATGACAAAAATGTAAGGATATGTTTAAGTATAGCTGGCTCTCTGTATTCATCATTCAATCAATTGTAGATCTAAAATATTTGGAAAAAATTAAAAAAAATAAAATCCAACAATAAAAAATACAGATAAAAAACAATACAAATATTTACATAGCATTTACATTATATTCAGTATTATAAATGATCTAGAAATGACTTAAAGAGATGATATAAGAGGATGTATGTAGGTTGTATACAAATACTACACCATTTTATATAAGAAACTAGCGAATCACAGATTTTTGTGTCCGCAGGGGTCCTGGAACCAATCCCCCAAGGACACCAGGGACAACTGTGGTTACATTTGATGCTAATATATAGCGGAAGTCTAGGCCTGAACCTACATTTTGTGTACTTTATGATTTCAGAAAGAAGTATATCCAGAAGATGGGCAGAACAAAATTCTCTAGAGACCTCTTTTTAAAAAAGACAAATAAACCTTCTTGGGGAAAATTCTTAATAATAGGAGAAGAGTCAGACGAGCATTTTAGCCTTGGTCCCGTAAGACAATGGCAGGTAGAGAGCGGGTGAGTGTATGTGCCCTGGGCTGCCTCTTGCTACTGTGCTTGCATTCTCTACTCTCCTATTTCTTGACTTTTCACCCCCCAAATAGGGAGATTTGGGCTTATAACTTTGTGGGAGGAAAGCCCCAATGAGAAAAGGAAAAGAGTTGAAAAGCTACATTGTATACAACATCCTGGTGCCCTGTGACCCAGGGGGTTGTGGCACACAGGTCAGGAGAGGGGCTTCTCCCTTCAGCAGGTTGAGGAAGGCCCCCATGGAATCACCACAGCATGGCCTAGACAGGAGCTGGTGGCAACAGCAGAGGCACCACATCTTCATCAGGCTTCCTGAGCTTCAGAACGACAGAGCAGACATTACTGCAGGGAGGCAGGGACAGCGTGGGGTGGGGTCCAGGAATAAGGAATTCTATGCTGCAGCCAAGAGGGATGTATTGTGAGCACTGTGATACATCCAAGGATAATTCCTAGAATTGATGGCAGTTATTTGAATTGGTTTCAAGGAGACCCAAGATTGTGACCATTTTTGTGACTTTGTGTCTACATATGCATATGCACACAGGTATCGAGTTTGGCTGTTGTTTTAAAATACTGAGTTTACCTCCCAATCCTCTCTGCTCCTAGCCCCTGACTCTGCCTATGGGATGACTGAATGTAAATCACCTCATTTCTTATGCTTACCGATTTTGAAACATGGAAAAAATTATAACTTAATATTCTATTCCGAGTTTTTAAATAATCTAATCACTTTTTATAACTTGCAAAAATGGATAACATGTATCTATTTGGTAGGCAGAATGATTTTAAATGAGTCAAATATTTTGTGACATTCCATACATGCATGGCCCTCCAGCAGAAAAATCCAAGAACAAGAAAGATGAGTGCATTTAAAGAAGGAGGTTTTAAACACAAAGCAAGACAACACTTGCTTTGTAAGTAAGTCTTCCACGTGGAAGAGTAGTGCTTTGTTCAGAATAAATAGCATTCTGGGGATCCTAGAAGCCAGAATCTGAAGATTTTAGCACATGGAGCCGTATGGTGAAGAAGATTGTGTGATGACATGAGAACTCTTTGTAACTTAAAGAAAATAATGACTGGACTGAAAGGCTGGTGGGGGAACAAAATGGGAGATCTTGATGAGCTCTTGAGAAAGGGCCAGGCACCTATCCCTTTGTACCTTGCCCTGGAGGGCAAAAAAAAAGAGGAAACTCCAATGATGGAAAGCACATGTTTTCCATCATTGGAAAATGAGAGGCTTAGGGGTTTTGTGGAAGGGGGCTTCAAACCCTCCTTAGAAAAAGTCACATGGCCAATTAGTGCTAAAGCAATAGTTGTGTGCGGTGTCTAGATGATGGTCCTTCAGCCTTGCAGAAAACTTGCACCCTGATGTGGTGTGACGAGAGCTCCTGATACTGCTGATGTTCCCAAGCGGGACACAGAGATTCCAAGTAGGGTGGCTGACCAGAGACCTAAAGTCAGGATAAGGAGAGAACAGAGTATATTCATTCAACCCCTGGGGCCACAGCAGAAACTAAGAATGGATGCCAATGAATGGCTTTCGAGGTCCAGATGGTGGGATTTATGCCACAGAAGAGGCCAGCAAGGAGAGGGGATCGCATTGATGAGGTCTCTCACCAGATGAAAGGAAGGGAGCAAGCAGGTCTATTTTAACCAGATGCCCGTCACAGAATAGGGGATACAATTAGATGGCATCTATAAATAATAAGAGGAGCATAAAAACACAAAAATTAGAAATGGAGCTTCTGGAACACTGCAATAAAAGAAGTCAGTCTGATTGCTAATGTGAAAACATTTCCTATGTCATGCACTTTAGAATGAAACTCTGGATACTGTGCAATCTGGAAATACATTTTATCAAAAGTGATATCAACTCAAGTGAAGGACATGAAGGAAAAGGAGCTCACCTAAGTAACTTTGGAAATGAGCTAAAGACAAAATGCAGATGAACAGATACAGACGCATATTTACAGACGTAATCATAGATACACTTTACAAACACAGGTGGTATTCAAGAGCCACCTCTGAGAGAAGCCAGAAACAATGGCATTTCAGAGGCAATGACTCTGACCAGCATCCATATTTGGTCTCTAAATGCTATTTTCTAATAAAAGGAAGCACTACTTCTGGGAGAAATGACTGATTCTGGGGCTAGGATGGGGATAACGTAAGAAGAGCCTGCAGAATTGTGTAGTGGCAGGAAGCAAGGAAGGGCTCACAAGACAAAAAGGCAGGGCCACATCAAAGGGTCACAGGAACCAGCCTGGAAAATCTCCCAATCTCTAAAACCGGAACAATTTGAGCAACAAATTGAGCAAAAACAAAGTGATATAGTATTTGATTATAATGCAAAGTCTAAAAGAAATATACATGAATAAATACTAATGTAAATAAATGATTGAATAAATGGGATAGTAAAAAAAAAATCCTTGTTACATACGAATTCTTAATAATTTATGCAGATACTTGCACATACCAAAGGAAGTTTTCTTCCTGTCTCCACCTCCCCTGAATGTAAGCTGGGCTGGGTTATGTGCTTTCAAAAGGTAGACTTTGGGCTTGGCGCCTGTGCAGTGGTTAGGGTGCCGGCCACATACACCAGGGCTAGTGGGTTCCAACATGGCCCTGACCTGCTAGAACAACAATGACAACAACAACAACAAAAAAATAGCTTGGTGTTGTGGCGTCTGTAGTCCCAGGTATATGGGAGGCTGAGGCAAGAGAATCGCTTAAGCCCAAGAGTTTGAGGTTGCTGTGAGCTGTGACGCCAGAGCACTCTACTGAGGGAGGCATAGTGAGAATCTGTCTCAGGAGAAAAACAAAAATAACTGACTATAGAAAGGGGAAGCGTAACTGTTTTGTTGGAGAATTCAACACATGCTACCTTGTCCAGGTGCTCAAGGTTATTATCACCAGCAGTAAGTCATAGGGATAGCATGTTCCTGCTGATATGATGTCATGAGAAGGGCACTTCACCTCTGTGATATTCTTTCAAAAATCACAGAAACATTATCTAACCAGAAGAAAAGCATCATATAAATACAAATTGAGGGGCATCCTACAAAATACCTGAACAGTAATCCTTTTCCTTCATGCCCTTCACTGAGTTGATGAAACCTTCTGATGAAACCTATTTCCAGATTGCAGGGAATGTACTGATGTCTGCGACTTACTTGGAAACTGCCAAGGTCATGAATAGGCAAGGACATACTTGCCTATTCATATGAAGACATGACAAGTAAACACAAGTGGTATTCAGGATAAGATACTGAAATAGAAAAAGGGCATTAGTGGGAAAACAAATGTAATAAAGTCCAAAATTTGGTGAATTATAATGTGCTGATATTGGTTACTTAATTTTCACAATTGTATCATAGTTATTATATGAGATGCTAATAGGAGAATTTGGAGAGGGAAATCTGTACTGAGTTTGTAATGCTTCTGTAAATCTAAAATTATTCTAAAACAAAAAATTATTTTAGAAGTTATATCAGTTATTTTTTATAAAATAGAAGGACTAGCACAAGTGACCCCAATGTTGAAGCAAAATATAGAAATATAAAAAAAAAATCATAGCTCTCATAAAAAGGAGTGCAGACAGTATAGTGGCTACATGCTAGAAGCATTTTTAGACCTGCTTGTGCAAATCTGAGATATAGTTTTTAACAAATTTTAGGAAGACAATACCAAAATAAGCTACTTGAGGTGTTTTGAAAAGGAAGAGTCCTATTTCAATCCACCCACTCTAAGATCCCACCTCCAGAATTTCTTATAGGTATCTGTGTTCATTGAATCCCTTCAACCTGCTCCCTCTGTCACTCATTTCTCGCCCATCCTTTAATAGAAGGTTCAAGTTAGTCTCTGCTTGATGAATTTCCAGGGATTGGTAATTGCTTTGTCTTCTAAATTCTCTAATCTTTTTACTCTATGCCAGTGTTTACCATTTTTAATGTCACGCTGTTCATTGTCCTCTACAAAAGAGTAAGAAGACCATTGGCTTAGAAAATACATAATAGTGAAAGAACCAAATCACAAATAAACAAAACAGAAGACACTACAAGAAAATTCACGGGATGTACTCATGTCTGCAACTTACTTGGAAATGAATCTTTAAAAGAAGATGGTTTAATGGACAGATAGCAGGATGAATATGACACCTATGAAGTTCTTTCAAATTTCCCACATTTTAAAGCTTTTCCACAATAGAAATGTTGGGTGAAAAAGGAAAGAAAAGACACAAGAAGTTCAAAACACTTGAACTGACTGTATATTTGTCAACCACAAAACAGAATTTGAAAAATTAATAGTAGCAATGAGAATAATAGCTGTCATTTAACATATTTTATTTTGTGCTAAACTTAGCAACAACTCATGGAAAGTATGATATTATTTATACAATTCATTTTTCATTTATTTTTTATTAAATCATAGCTGTGTACATTAATGCAATCATGGGGCACCATACACTGGTTTTATAGACCGTTTGACACATTTTCATCACACTGGTTAACATAGCCTTCCTGGCATTTTCTTCGTTATTGTGTTAAGACATTT
>CAUYPK010129405.1:0-24818 GCA_963574355.1 Loris lydekkerianus | reverse complement strand
AACCCTCCAGCCTTGGTGTATGTGGCCGGCGCCCTACCCACTGAGCTACAGGTGCCGCCCAACCAGGAGGATTCTTGAGGCCAGATGTTTAAGAGCAACCTGTGCAACATGGTGAGACCACATCTCTTTAAAAAATAAATTAAATAATTTTAAAAATTAGCCAGGCATGATGGTATACACCTGCAGTCCCAGCTACTTGAGAGGCTGAGGTAAGGATTGTGCTTGAGCCCTGGAATTGGAGGTTACAGTGAGCTATGTTTACACCACTACATTCCAGCCTGGGTGATAGGGCAAGACCCTGTCTCTTTAAAAAAAAAAAAATTATGTATAACATGTATGTATATAAAATACATAAAGCTGTGTTTATTACTTGAATGGCCATTGTTCTGAAGTTTTAATTTCTGTCTTATTCATTTAATTCATTTTATTCATTTAATTCATTCATTCTTATTCATTTTAATCTACTTGCAGTATTGTTTTTCTTAACATGAATACTCTTTAAAATGGGCAGGTAAGCCCCCTGAGCTGTCTCCACTTGTCTGTGCAAAATATGGCTGGGTCACAGTTGAATGCGATATGCTCAAGTGCTCCAGCTGCCAAGCTTTTCTCTGTGCCAGTTTACAACCAGCTTTTGACTTTGACAGATGTAAGTATAAGGTACAAATTATATTTTTCTTCCAACATACCGCATATACTTGAGTATAAGCTGAGTTTTTTCGGCACAAAATTTGTGCCGAGTTTGGGTTTTTCGGCACAAATTTTGTGCCGAAAAAACTCGGCTTATACTCAAGTATATACGGTATACTATCTTCATTGGGAAAAGAGCAATCACTTCTGTTTAATCAAAATATGTGTATAACAAGGTGAATTTGTGATTGCCTTCATACTCATTAGCCTCAGTCATTACTTCTTTTCTTTTAAACTAAGCTATCTACTTTAGAGTGAACTTAACTTTATGTATTCTAAGTGACTAATAGCAGTGTATGTACTTTATTGTTTCAAAATTTGTACTTTGATTCTGACTAAAAAAAGAAATAAGAAAAAAACCCAAAATTTGTTTTCAGGTAAAGAGATACAAAGAAATTTTATGAAAACTCACATTTTGGAATGCCCTGCCTAATGAAATATGTGATACTTTCTTTGTTGATCATAGAATCCCAATTTAGAGCAGGTGGAAAATATTAAGACGTAGTAGTTACTAATATTTTCATGTATTTTAAAATTCTCTAGCTATTTTTATTTCTAGTCAAATCTTTACTCTTAAAGGCCCTTGGGCATTCACTGGATTTTGCATCTATGTGTTTGTGAAGGCATTGCTACCTATGTGAATTTCAGATAAGGAACGATGTGCTGAACTGAAGAAAGCCTTGTGTACTGCCCATGAGAAGTTCTGTTTCTGGCCAGACAGCCCCTCTCCAGGTACTTATTTCTCAGAATTCCCATTTACCATTTCGCCTTGGTCCTTGCATTTCTAATATTATCTATTTCTTTGTGAAAACCGAGTCTTTGGAATTTATTTTTCTTCCTTTCAATTTGGGCTTTTCAAGAAGAGCTTACATTCATTTATGTTACTAATTGATTAAGTGCATTTAACATACCAAAGGCTTAATTATTATCCCACTTAATCCTTCCAGGGGCCCTGTGGGGTAGACATTATCAACCCACTGTTTTTGCCAGGAAGGCTATGTTAACCAGTGTGATGAAAATATGTCAAATGGTGCCCCATGATTGCATTCATGTACACAGCTATGATTTAATAATAAATAAATAAATAAATAAATAAAAAATCAACCCACTGTTTTTAGACTAGGAAATTAAGAGTCAGAGGTATTAAAACTAACCAGAGAGAACTCATAACTACGGTTTTATCTCATTGCAAACCTTCTGCTTTTCTTACTATACAAAGCACCCCCATGTTCTAGAACCTAGGCTTCTTTTAGACTAAGGTGCACTAATGATGGCAGTTAAAGAGGGATTTGGTTGCTAAAGAAGACTCACAAGACCCCCTTTTTTTTTTTTTTTTTTTTTTTGAGACAGAGCCTCAAGCTATTGCCCTGGGTAGAGTGCTGTAGCGTCACAGCTCACAGCAACCTCCAATTCCTGGGCTTAAGCGATTCTCTTGCCTGAGCGTCCTGAGTAGCTGGGACTACAGGTTTTTACCACAACGCCTGGCTATTTTTTGGTTGTAGTTGTCATTGTTTGGCAGGCCTGGGCCGGATTTTAACCCGCCGGCTCTGGTGTATATGGCTGATACTTAGCCACTTGAGCTATAGGCATCCCCCCACAAAACCCCCAAATTAGAGTGATTACAAGCTGGGCACAGTGTTTTAGCACTCTGGGAGGCTGAGGCAGAAGGATTACTTGAGCTCAGGAGTTCAAGACCAGCTCTGAGCAAGAGTGAGACCCCATCTCTACTAAAAATAAAAAAAGTTAGCTAGGCATGGTGGTAGGTATCTGTAGTGCCAGCTGCTCACAAGGCCAAGGCAAGAGGATTGCTTGAGCCCAGGAGTTTAAGATTGCTGTGATCTGTAATGATACCAAGATACTCCAGCCTGGGCAACAGAGCAAAGACTCTGTCATAAAAAAAAAAAAAAGAATGATTACAAACCCACAGTTTATTATAGTAAAACAATACACTGTAACAACAGCACTTTTGAGGCCAGCCTGAGCAACATAGCCCTGTCTCTAAAAACTAAAAAACAGTATTGAGTAAGGGTATCATCACAGCCAAAAGCTGCCTCAGTGAGTGGTCTGGAGAGGCCAGGTTCAAGCTCGTATTTTCTCTCTGTATAAGGGCCATAGCAGGGCACTTACCATCAGGTGCTACTGATGTGTATACAGAACATTTTGTAATAAGAGAGCCCAAAATGTAGTCTTAACTGGGATTCTTTAGTATTTTATTGATCTGCTAAGCATTAGCTTCTATAGTAGAGCTCTCTGGTGGGAAATCATACCAAGAACAGGTACAAAATTCTTCAGACCCTTAGTTAAAAAGCGACACTATTTATCTATATTTCATGCCTTGACCAGGGATCAGTGCCTTTTAGGTATGTATTTTTTATTTCAGTAGGACAGCTCAGGCTAATTCCAGGGTAAGTGATGGCTAGGAATATTCCATGAATGGCAACTAAGAGGAAAAAATAGATTGAAAGTAATCAGAGATTGCTATCTATCTCAAATAAATGAAGGGGTGGCAGAAAAGGAATTAATTGGAAAAAAAATGGTTAAAGTGAAGATGGTTATATAATAAGAATTATGTGCTGTTGACTGAGCTATTTTACAGTATAGTATAACAAAACTTAGTCCTAGGAAGATTTGAATCCATTCCTGTCCAGTGCAATGCAAGTTTGTTTGTTTTGTTTTGTTTTTAATTTTTTGAGACAGAGCCTCAAGCTGTCACCCTGGGTAGAATACGTTGACATCACAGCTCACAGCAACCTCAAACTCCTGGGTTTAAGCGATTCTCCTGCCTCCACTTCCCAAGTAGCTGGGACCACAGGCACCTGCCACAACGCCTGGCTATTTTTTGGTTGCAGCCATCATTGTTGTTTGGTGGGCCCAGACTGGATTTGAACCTGCCAGCTTAACTGTATGTGGCTGGTGCCTTAGCTGTTTGAGCCACAGGTGCTGAGCCACAAGTTTTGGTTTTTTTAGGGACAGGTTCTTGCTCTGTTGCCCAGACTGGAGTGCAGTGGTGCATGCATAGCTCACTATAGCCTCAAACTCCTAGGCTTAAGTGATCTAATCCCCACAGCCCACCAAGTCGGTGGCACAAAAAAGACATTCCACCATACCTAGCTTTATTTATTTTTTTTAAATAATTTTTTTTTTTTTTTTTTTTTTTTTTTTTTTTTTTTTGGAGACAGAGTCTATGTCTGTCTCATAGACTACTTCTGGGTAGAGTGCCATGGTGTCACAGCTCATAGCAACCTCAAACTCTTGGGCTTAAGTGTTTTTCCTGCCTCAGCCTCCCAAGTAGCTGGGACTACAGGCGACCACCACAATGCCCGGATATTTTTTGGTTGCAATTGTCATTGATGTTTAGCTGGTCTGGGCCGCATTCCAGCCCACCAGCCTCAGTGTATGTGGCTGGCGCTATAACCACTGTGCTATGGGTGCCGAGCCTGTGTTTTTTTGTTTTTGTTTTTGTTTTTTTTATAGAGACAAGATCTCACTATATTGCCCAGGCTTGTCTCAAACTCCTGGCCTCAAGTGATCCTCCCAGAGTGCTGGGATTGCAGGCATGAGCTACATGCCTGGTCAAGCTTTGCTTTCTTGATTCCATACCTTCACCCACCACCTTGGAGACCTCTAATTTCTATCCAGACCTCTCTTTGGAGCTTGAATTATATTTTCATCTACCTTTTAAACATTTTTACTTAATATTATAGGGATGTATAACTCAACATATACAATACTGATGACATCTTATACCTAAAATTTTCTTCATCTTGGTAAATGGTACTGACCTCCCCTCCCGGTTGTCTTAACCAGAAACCTGGAAGTCACTGTACATGCCATTCCCTCTTGTCTCCTACTCTATTATTCCTATTCATTCTGCATCCTAAGTAGATCTCAGATATGACCTTTCTGTTACTACACCTCCTCGTGTGGTTCCTTGCACATTCAAGAGACTTTTGTATGGAGAAAAGAACACCTACAACTGTTTACACTTTAATGCTTAAATCTATTAAGCATACCTAATAAATACAGTTTTGAAGGTAATTTTTTCTAGCATTTACCAACAATTACAAAATAAGTTAAATTTCTTTAAAACTTTTAAATTGGTGGGGCCTGTAGCTCATTGGGTACAGCGCCGGCCATATACATCAAGGCTGGCGGGTTCAAACCCAGCCTGGGCCAGCTAAGCAACAGACAACTACAATAACAACAAAAAAAATAGCTGGGCGTTGTGGCAGGCACCTGTAGTCCCAGCTACTAGGGAGGCTGAGGCAAAAGAATCACTAAAGCTCAAGAGTTTGAGGTTGCTGTGAGGTCTGACACCATGGCTCTCTACTGAGGGCAACATAGTAAGACTCTGTCTCAAAAATAATAATAACAATAAATTAATAAAAATTTTCAATTGTGGCTTGGTGCCCGTCGCACAGTGGTTATGGCGCCTGCCCTATGCACGGAGGATGGTGGGTTCGAACCCAGCCTGGGCCAGCTAAACAACGATGACAACTATAACAAAAAATAGCCACGCATTGTGGTGGGTGCCTGTAGTTCCAGCTACTTGGGAGGCGGAGGCAAGAGAATCAAGCCCAAGAGTTTGAGGTTGCTGTGAGCTATGATGCCGCAGCATTCTACCAAGGCCATCATAGACTCTGTCTCAAAAAAGTGTGTATATATATATATATATATATATATATATATATACCATTTGATGCCTTTCCCTTGAATCTTTCATTTATGTATATACATGCTTAAAAAAAAAAGTTTAGACTCGGCACCTGTAACTCAGTGGTTAGGGCACCAGCCACATACACTGGGACTGGTAGGTTCGAACCTGGCTCAGGCCAGCTGAACAATGACAACTACAACAAAAAAAATAGCTGGGCATAGTGGTGGGCGCCTGTAGTCCCCGCTACATGGGAGGCTCAGGCAAGAGAATTGCTTAAGCCCAAGAGTTTGAGGTTGCTGTGAGCTATGACGCCAAGGCACTCTACTGAGGGCGACATAGTAAGGCTGTCTCAAAAAATAAAATTAAAAAAAGATTAAATTATAATTATTAACTTGTTTGAACTGATTATTTTAAACATGCATGTCACTTTTCTTTCTTTTTTTTTTGAGAAAGAGTCTCACTCTGTTACCCTGGGGTTGAGTATCATGGTGTTATCATAGCTTACAGCCACCTCAAACTCTTGGGCTGGAGCAATCCTCAAGCCTCAGCCTCCCGAGTAGCTGGGACTAGTGGCTAATTTTTCTGTTTTTCTTAGAGATGGGCTCTTGCTCTTGCTCAAATTGGTCTCAAACTCCTGAGCTCAAGCAATTTACCCATCATGGCTTCTCAGAATACTGCTAGGATTACAAATGTAAGCCACTGGGCCTGGCCACATTATTACTTTTTCTTTTCTTTTTTTTTTTTTTTTGGTTTTGTAGAGACAGAATCTCACTTTATGTTCCTTGGTAGCGTTCTGTGGCGTCACACAGCTCACAGCAACCTCCATCCCCTAGGTTTAGGTGATTCTCTTACCTCAGCCTCCCGAATAGCTGGGACTAAAGGGCCCTACCACAATGCCGGGTTTTGTTTTTTTTTTTTTGCAGTTTTTGGCCTGGGCTGGGTTTGAATGCGCCACCTCTAGTATATGGGGCCAGTGCCCTACTCCTCTGAGCCACAGGCGCTGCCCCACCTAGTTATTTTTTTTATTGCAGTTTGGTTAGGGCCGGGTTTGAACCCGCCACCCTCGGTATAGGGGACCTGCACCCTACCTACTGAGCCACAGGCAACGCCTTATTATTTTTTTCTTTTTTCTTTTCTCATGTCAGGTGGGTAATATGCTGACAAGGTTTGAAGGACGCACGTATCAAATGAGTATGAAAACATAATCACATTTATAAACTACAAAAGGATCTGAAACACTTTGTTTAGAGATAGAATTTCATTCTCTTATCCCAGGCTTGAGTTCAGTGGTATCAGCCTCGCTCACAGCAACTTCAGACTTGGGTTCAAATGATCCTCCTGCCTGAGCCTCCCAAGTAGCTGGGAGTACAGGCACCCACTACCACACCTGCCTAATTTTTCTATTTTTTAGTACAGATGGAGTCTTACTTTTTTTGCAGTTTTTGGCCTGGGTTTGAACCCGCCACCTCTGGCATATGGGACCAGTGCCCTACTCCTTTGAGCCACAGGTGCTGCCCCTCTTTTTTTTTTTTTTTTTTTTTTTTTTTTTTTTGAGACAGAGTCTCAAGTGTCGCCTCCAGTGGAGTGCCAAGGTGTCATAGTTCATAGCAACCTCAGACTCTTGGGCTCAAGTGATTCTCTTGTCTCAAGTAGCTGGGACTACAGGTGCCCGCCACAATGCCCGGCTATTTTTAGACAGGAAGTCTCTCTCTAGCTCAGGCTAATCTCGAACTTGTGAGCTCAGGTGATCCGCCCTCCTCAGTCTCCCAGAGTGCTGGGATTACAAGTGTTCAGCTACCACACCTGGTCAACGGGGTCTTATTCTTGCTTAAGCTGGTCTTGAATTCCTAAATTCAAGTGATCCTCCCACCACAGCTTTCCAGAATGCTGCGATTACGGGCGTGATCTACCATACCTGGCCCAGATTTGAAACACTTTAAATACTACACAAAATGTAAAAATAACATTAATGGCTCTCTTCCCTCTTTCCCCTCTCTCTCTGTCTCTGTCTCTCTTGGTCTCTGTCTCTCCCCCCTTTTCCTCTCTCTCTCTTTTCTCCCCTCTTTTCTTTTCTCACTCCTCCTTGGTGTTGTCCTGCAACATCCCCCCCTCACCAATAAAGACCTTTTGTACAAGCAAAAAATAATAGTAATAACATTAATGGGTGGCATCTGTGGCTCAAAGGCGTAGGATGCTGGCCCCATATACCGGAGGTGGCAGGTCCAGACCTGGCCCCGGCCAAAAACTGCCAAAAAAAAGAAAACCCAAAACATTAATTATAAAATATATATTTAAACTCACGTTAAAGCATTTTCATGATGGGTTTAATTTCTTCTCTGTTTGCTCTTTTACCTGCATAGTGTTTAATAGCAGTTAGACCAAACCTAAAATTAGAAGAATGTTCTTGGGACCTAGTTTCTTCTCCCAAGTTTTACAAAACTTAAGCCATAGGTCATCAAAACATTTTACTTTTCTATCGTTAAACTCACTTGATTTTTAAAGTTTACATCTTTTCTATTGATTTCAGTTTTTTATAACCGGACTTTTTTTTTTTAGTTGTTGGGGATTCACTGAGGGTACAAGAAACCAGGTTACACTGATTGCATTTGTTAGGTAAAGTCCCTCTTACATTCATGTCTTGCCTCCAAAAGGTATGGCACACACCAAGAGCCCACCCCCTCTCTCTGCTCTTCCTTTCCCCCACCCTCCCCCTCCTTCTTTCACTCTCTCTGCCCTCCCCTCTCCCCACCCCCCACCCCCTTGTTTTTTTTTTTGAGACAGAGTCTCAAGGGGTTGCCCTGGGTAGAGTGCCATGGTGTCACAGCTAACAACAATCTCAAACTCTTAGGCTTAAACCATTCTCTTACCTCAGCCTCCCGAGTAACTGGTACTACAGGTGCCACAATGCCCAGCTAATTTTTCTTTTTGGTTGAGTTGTCGTTGTTGTTTGGCAGGCCCAGGTTGGATTCAAACCTGCCAGCTTCAGTGTATGTGGCTGGCACCCTAACCGCTGAGCTATAGGCGCCGAGCCTATAACCTGACTTTTCTGGTAAAATGATGCATCTTTCTAAGTTGATGGCATGTGTTTTGACATATAGGTTACTTGAAACAACTTTAAATAATTTGATGAATCGTTAAGGGATATTTTCTTGTATCTGAATATAGAAAGTATCCCTTTATTTTATTTTAATCTAAAATTTCTGGGGCTGGGTGCAGTGGCTCACGCCTGTAATCCTAGCACTCTGGAGGCTGAGGCAGGTGAATTTCTTGAGCTCAGGAGTTTGAGACCAGCCTGTCCAACATTGAAACCCCATCTCTAAAAATAGCCAGGCATTGTGGCGGGCGCCTGTAGACCCTGCTACTTGGGATGCTGAGGCAAGAGAATTGCTTGAATCTATGAGTTTGAGGTTGGTCAAAGCTGTGAGGTTGCCTAGTTAAGTGCTCCCTTTGGGAAATTTCGTTTAGTCTTATCTTGGAACCCACTGTCAATAGACTTTGTCTTAAAAAAAAAAAATTAATTGGCTTGGCGCCTGTGGCTCAAGTGGCTAAGGCGCCAGCCATATACACGTGACAGGACGGGTTCAAATCCAGCCCGGGCCCGCCAAACAACAGTGATGGCTGCAACCAAAAAATAGCCAGGCTGTTGTGGTGGGCGCCTGTAGTCCCAGCTACTTGGGAGGTGGAGGCAGGAAAATTGCTTGAGCCCAGGAGTTTGAGGTTGCTGTGAGCTGTGATAGCACGGCACTCTACCCAGGGTGACAGCTTGAGTCTCTGTCTCAAAAACAAAAAAAATTTTTTTAATTAAAAATGTTCTAAAATTTTGAAATGTTTCAAGTATACACAAAGAAATTATAGATGATAATAAACAAAAATCTCTGTATCTGTCCCCTGACCCCACTTAATCCCACCATTTTGACTTCCTTGCTTGAAACCATCCATCTTGCTTGCTTTCTGATAAGAATTACAGATACAGCTGTACTCCTTGCCTCCCTATCCTAAGAGGTAACTGCTATATGAAATGGTTGTTTGGCTCGGTGCCTGTAGCTCAAGTAGCTAAGGCACCAGCCATATACACCAGAGCTGGAGGGTTCGAATCCAGCCCAGGCCTGCCAAAGAACCATGACAACTACAACCAAAGAGTAGCCGGGCTTTGTGGTGGGCACCTGTAGTCCCAGCTACTTGGGAGGCTGAGGCAAGAGAATCGATTAAACCCAAGAGTTGGGGGTTGCTATGAGCTGTGATGCCACGGCAGTCTACCCAAGGCGATAGCTTGAGGCTCTGTCTCAAAAAAAAAAAAAGAAATGGGCTCGGCACCTGTGGCTCAAGCGGCTAAGGCCCCAGCCACATACACCTTGATCTGGGGGGTTTGAATCCAGCCCAGGACCGCCAAACAATGACGGCTGCAACCAAAAAAAATAGCCAGGCATTGTGGCAGGTGCCTATAGTCCTAGCTACTTGGGGGACTGAGGCAGGAAAATTGCTTGAGCCCAAGAGTTGGAGGTTATTGTGAGCTGTGATGCCACAGCACTCTAACTAGGGTGACAGCTTGAGGCTCTGTCTCAAAAAAAAAAAAAAGAAAAAAGAAAAAGAGATGGTTGTTTGTTATGTGTTTACAGATATTTACTTCTGTAACATTTATACATGTTTTAACATTTGTATGTTACCGTACCATGTAATCCTTCTACAACCTGCTTTTGGGGGGTGGTGTTCAGCTTTTTTGAAATTAATCCATGTTGTCACACATCGTTTGTTTGAGGCTTTGTAATTAGTAGATCCATCTAAAATTTTAATCTCTCAGGAAATGAGGGATAGAGTTTGCCCAGTTAAGTGCTCCCTGTGGGAAATTTCGTTTAGTCTCATCTTGGAACCCACTGTCAAACTGTTTCTACATGATTATTGTGCATGATGGTACAATAATCCAATGAGGTAAAACTTTTTACCTCATTGTGTGTCATCACCGATGCTGATCAAGTCTTCCTATTCTTAGTACCCCAATAGGTTCCTACTTATTCACATTCTGTTTAGCATATTTGTACGTCTCTTCTCCACTTACACATAATTTGAGCTTTTTGGACATGTAGGTTAATGTTTTTCATCAAATTTGGGCAGTTTTCAGCCAGTATGTCCTCACATAGTCTTCTTTCTCTCCTCTCCTGCAACTCCCATTATGCAAATATTGGTGTTCTCAATGGTGTCTCAAAGATGTCTAAAGTTTTGTTTATTTTTCTTCATTGTTTTTTCTTTCTGTTTCTCAGATTAGATAATCTCAGTGGCCAATCTCAAAGTTTGGTGATTCTTTCTTTTGCCAGGTCAAATCTGTGGTCAAATCCTTCCAGTGTTGTGTTGTTTGTTTTGTGTTTTTTTAAGAAACAGGATCGGGTGGTGCCTATTGCTGCTCAGTGAGTAGGGCTGAGGCAAGAGAATCACCTGATCCCAAGAGTTTGAGGTTGCTGTGAGCTGTGATGCCACGGCACTCTACCAAGAGCAACAAAGTGAAACTCTGTTGCCTTCCCCCCCAAAAAAGAAAGAAACAGGATCTTACTCTGTTACCCAGACTGGAGTGCAGTAGTCCTTCATAGCTCACTGTAGCCTTGACTTCTTGACTTTCTGGGCTCAAGTGGTCCTCCCACCTAGTGTCCCAAACAGCTGGAACTATAGGCACACACTGCCATGACTGCCACCACCTCAGTCTGCCAAAGTGTTGAGATTACAGGCATGAGCCACCACACGCAGCCATTCAAGTGAATTTTTTATTTCAGTTGTTATACTTGCCAACTCCACAATTTCTATTTGGTTCTTTTTTAGAATTTCTCTATTTGGTGAGACATCTTTCTCATACTTTTCTTTAGTTCTGTAGACATGATTTCCTTTAGTTCTTTGCACATTTAAAATAACTAAAGTATCTGTCTATCAGAAATAGCAGATGTTAACAAATGGAAGAACATACCATGCTAATGGCTGGGAAGAATTAACATTGTTAAACAGTCCGTACTGCACACCTTTCAGGCATGAGACACAACTACGAGAGGGATTATATCTAACAAATTCAAATATTGTGACAGGGTTGTTTGTACCCTCACATTAACCTGAAAGTAAAAGTCTATTACAGACTTAATGCAATCCCCATTGAAGTACCATGGCCATATTTTGAAGAACTTTAAAAAATAGTACTTTGTCTCCAATGTGCTGAATACTAATATGATACCAATATATAAATAATTATATGCCCACAAGATTGATAAAACACACATACAGTCTAGCAAGGGGGAGCGGGGAGAACGATTAGCGAGGTCTCATCTAATGTGCACAATGTGAGGGTGTTCAGCCCCCTGGGTGAAGGACTCAATTACAACTTGAACTGTAACTTGGAACTAAGAACAATGTAATCTAAAAATTTGTACCCTCGTATTAATTTGAAATACAAAATAAAAATAAATTATCTGTCTATTAAGTCCTGTGTCCAGGTTTCTCAGTGACAAGTTTCTTTTGGTTACTTTCTTTCCTGTGTGTGAATCACTTTTCTTGTTTCTTTATCTGTCTTATAATTTTGTTGTTGAAAGCTGTACATTTAAAATAATGTAATACATGGGCAGCACCTCTGGCTCACTGAGTAGGGCACCGGCTCCATATACCAAGGGTGGCAGGTTTGAACCCAGCCCCAGCCAAACTGCAACAAAAAATACCTGGGTGTTGTGGCTGGTGCCTGTAGTCCCAGCTACTCGGGAGGATGAGGCAAGAGAATTGCCTAAGCCCAAGAGCTGGAGGTTGCTGTGAGCTGTGACGTCACAGTACTCTACCAAGGGCGACAAAGTGAGAGTCTGTCTCTAAAAAAAAAAAAAAAACAACAACAATGCTGTGACTTAACAGAATAATATAATGTAATGTGGTTTAGTGCCCATAGCTCAGTGGTTAACGGCCCCAGCCACATACACCAAGGGTAGCAGGTTCAAACCTGGCCTGGGCCAGCTAAACAACTGCAACAAAAAAAATAGCCAGGCCTTGTGGTGGGCGCCTATAGTCCCAGCTACTTGGAAGGCTGAGGCAGGAGAATCACTTAAACCCAGGAGTTGGCGGTTGCTGTGAGCTGTGATGCCATGACACTCTACATAGGGCAACAGCTTGAGGCTCTGTCTCAAAAAAATAAAAACGTAGGCTTGGCACCTGTGGCTCAAGTGGCTAAGACCCCAGTCACATACACCTGAGCTGGCGGGTTCAAATCCAGCCCGGGCCCACCAAACAACAATGACAGCTGCAACCAAAAAAATAGCCAGGTGTTGTGGTGGGCCCTTGTAGTCCCAGCTACTTGGGAGGCAGAAGCAGGAGAATGGCTTAGGCCCAGGAGTTGGAGGTTGCTGTGAGCTGTGATGCCACAGCATTCTACCTGGGGTGACAGCTTGAGTCTCTGTCTCAAAAAAATAAGTAAATAAATAAAATACTGTGATGTAATATGTCAACTCTAGAAATTAGATGCACACTCCCAGCCAGTGTTTGTTTTTGTTGTTGATACGGTTTGTTTCACAACTTTCTGAACTAATGCTAGTTCTATAAAATGTGTACTTTTTGTTATGTGTGAGCACTTTGCTCGGTTAGCTTAGCAGTCAGATGGAGATTGGATGGAGATTGCCCTAAGTGCCTAGAGCCGTTCGGTACCCAGCCTTTCCCCAGGAGCTCTGTGTGCATGTCAGGGACACCATCAGTAGTTAAACAGGTGGTTTGCAGTTCTGTGTGGGCCTTCACTTCCTGCATATACGCAGCCTCAGCGTCAGCCAGAGATTAGAGTTAAGTCACAGCATTGTTGTGTTTTTTGTTTTTTTTTAGAGACAGACTCTCACTTTGTCGCCCTTGGTAGAGTACTGTGACGTCACAGCTCACAGCAACCTAGAGATTAGAGATTAGAGATTAGGGCCTCCTCAGGTCTTTATAATGTGTACAGCCCCACACATGCATGTGTCCCAGATTCCAAGGAAGGTGTCAGAACTTGTCAAGTCCTTGCATGGCCATCTTATTTCCCAGCTTTTCATGTAGTTTTTGGTCACCTTGTTTGCCCCAGTTCATACTGTTGCCTCAAGCACCTATGAGGTTAAACAGTTGCTGCTATTATTTTTGAAAATCCCTTTGGGGAAAAGGCTGTTCTCACGGTGCCAAGGCAATTGTCTAGGCAACTGCTACGCATATCGCATAGCGACAGTTAGCTAAGATGGGATTTAGGAGGAGCTCTACTCCTTCTATGCTCTTCAGTGGCTATTGAGCTGCTGCCTTCCCAGGATGGGAACAGGTAAAACTGCCACAAAACTCTCTATACTTGCCATGATACGGTCATTTTTCTTGAACAAACATTTCCTAGATTATTACAAGGCTTGAGTTAATCTCCAGAGTTTTCTGAGAAATTTGATTTTGACAACTTTTGCTACTGTTCTTGTCCCTCTTACAGCGGAGCGGATTTTCCAAGGTCCTTTCTTTACCATTCCCTCTGATGACATGCCACACAGTTTGAAACAAGAAGCGTGTACTTGGCAAGGTGTGGTGGTGTGCACCTACATTCCCAGCTGCTTGGGAAGCTGAAGCAGGAGAATCACTTGAGCCCAGGAGTTTGAGGTTACAGTGAGATATGATGATACCACTGCACTCTAGCTGGAGAGACAGAGTGAGACTGTGGCTCACACCTGTAATCGTAGCGCTCTAAGAGGCCAAAGCAGGTAGATTGTTTGAGCTCAATCATTCGAGACCACCCTGAGCAAAAGTGAGACCCTGTCTCTATTAAAAATAGAAAAAACTGAGGCAAGAGGATCGCTTGAGCCCAAGAGTCGGAGGTTGCTGTGAGTTATGACACCATAGCACTCTACCCAGAATGACAAAGTGAGACTCCATCTCAGAAAAAAACACATTGATTTATTGTCCTGACCCAAGACATGGAATCAGCAACTCTCCAAAAAGCCATAGCACTCTACCATGGCAACAAATAAAAAAATAGGCCAAGCATGGTGGTGCATGCCTGTAATCCTAGCACTCTGGGAGGCCAAGGCTGGTAGATTGCCTGAGCTCAGGAGTTTGAGATCAGCCTATGCAAGACCAAGACTCTATTTCTAAAAATAGGAAATCTAGCCAGGCGTTGTGGCAGGTGCCTGTAGTCCTGTCTATTTGGGAAACTGAGGCAAAAGGATCACATGAGCCCAAGAGTTTGAGGTTGCTGTGAGCTATGACACCATAGCACTCTACCCAGAATGACAAAGTGAGACTCCATCTCAGAAAAAAACACATTGATTTATTGTCCTGACCCAAGACATGGAATCAGCAACTCTCCAAAAAGCCTGGTTCTTTTTTTTTTTTTGAGACAGAGTCTCACTATGTCACCCGTGGTGGAGTGCCATGGTGTCACAGCTCACAGCAAGCTCTAACTCTTGGGCTTAAGTGATTCTCTTGTCTAAGTAGTGGGGACTACAGGTGCCTGCCACGACACCTGGCTATTTTTTTGTTGCATTTGTCTTTGTTGTTTAGCTGGCCCCTGCCAGGTTCAAACCCACCAGCCTTGGTGTATGTGGACGGTGCCCTAACCACTGTGCTATGGGTGCCGAAAAGCCTGCTTCTTTTAAAAATATTAGAGTAATATTAGAGACCAAGATCTGTTTGCTAAAGATGTAGATAAGTGTGCTACTGTTAATGCTTTGGGATCTCTTCTAATAACAAAACTGGAAAAGAGATTTTTTTCCCAAAAAGATAGCTTTATTAAAGCATAATTGGCATAAAAGAAACTACACATATTTAGGTGTACAGTCTGATAAGTTTTTTCTGGGTTTTTTTTTTTTTGTTTGTTTGTTTGTTTGTTTGTTTGTTTGTTTTGAGACAGAGTTTCACTATGTCGCCCTGTGTAGAATGAGGTGGTGTCACAGCTCACGGCAACCGCAAACTCTTGGGCTTAAGGGTTTTCTCTTGCCTTAGCTCCCAAGTAGCTGAGACTACAGGCGCCTGCCACAATGCCCAGCTATTTTTTTGTTGCAATTGTCATGGTTGTTTAGCAGGCCCAGCCTGGGTTCTAACCCACTAGCCTCAGTGTATGTGGCTGGCGCCTTAGCTGCTGAGGTATAGGTGCCAAGCCTGTTTTCTTTTTATTTTCATTCCCACCCTACCGAGTAGCTGTGACTCCAGTGCCCTCCCCAGTGCTAGGCTACTTATCTATTTTTAGTAGAGATGGGGTCTGATTTTTTGTTGTTTTTTTTTGAGACAGAGTCTCACTATGTCACCTTCTGTAGAGTTCTATGGCTCACAGCTCACAGCAACCTCAAACTCTAGGGCTTAAGCAATTCTCTTGCCTCACCTCCCGAATAGCTGGGACTATAGGCACCCGTCACAATGCCTTGGGGGGGGGGGAGTTGTTTGTTTGTTTTTTGCAGTTGTCATTGCTGTTTTAGCTGGCTGGGGCCAGGTTTGAACTCACCACCCTCGGTATATAGGGCTGGCACCCTACCCACTGAGCCACAGGCACCACCCCTTTTTCTTTTTTCTTTTTTTTTTTTTGAGATAGAATCTCACTTTGCTGTCTTTGGTAGAATATCATGGCGTCATAGCTCACAACAACCTCCAACTCTTGAACTCAAGTGATCCTCTTGCCTCAGCCTCCCAATTAGCTGGGACTATAGATGCCCTCCACCACACCCAGTCATTTTTAAAGTTGGGGTCTCACTGTTCCTCAGATTTGTTCTCCAACTCATGAGCTCAGGTGATCTGCTCACTTTGGTCTCCCAGAGTACTGGGATTATAGGCATAAGCCACTGGCTGTCTCTTCTGTAATTAATTTTTTATAAGTTCGCAATGGAGCCTTATTGTGTTATCCAGGGTAGCCTTGAGCTTCTGAGATCAAACAGTGCTTTTACCTCAGCTTCCTGAGTTGAGACTACAGGCATTTACCACTGTGCCTGTCTTCTGCTATTTAAACATGACCACAATGGTATCATTACAATCCTATCAACAAAAACCAGTGATTTCTTAATGTCATCAAATATATCTCATCAGTTTTATGCTTCCCCATTGTTCTATACATTTTTTTTTTCTTTTTATACTTTACATCAATATAATCATCCAGTTTACTTTTTCCACAGATCGATTTGGGATGCTGCCATTGGATGAGCCTGCTATTCTTGTTAGTGAATTCCTAGATCGTTTTCAAAGCCTTTGTCACTTGGACCTCCAGCTTCCTTCCTTGAGGCCAGAGGACTTGAAAACCATGGTGAGTTTTTTCTGGGGAGGTTTATACACAAAGCATTTCTTTTAATGATAGAAGGATACAGTTAAGAAGACTACTACTTAATCTGTCTCAGCTGATCTTTTCTTTCTTTTTTTTTTTTTTTTTTTGAGACAGAGCCTCAAGCTGTTGCTCTGGGTAGAGTGCTGTGGCATCATAGCTCACAGCAGCCTCAAACTCTTGGGCTCAAGCGATTCTCTTGCCTCAGCCTCCCTAGTAGCTGGGACTACAGGTGCCCACCATAACACCTGGCTATTTTTAGAGATGTGGTCTCCCTCTGGCTCAGACTGGTCTTCAACCTGTGAGCTCAGGTAATCCACCTGCCTCGGCCTCCCAGAGTGCTAGGATTATAGGCACGAGCCATTGCGCCTGGCCTTCCTTTTTTTTTTTTTAATGTAAGTAGAGTTTATTTTGGCCAGGTTTTAGGATGGGAACCCAGGAGCATAGATATGAATTGTCCTGAATATATGTTCTTCATAAATTTAATTTAATCTTGATTTATTATTTAAAACTGTTTAACATAATATACTGAAATGTGACTACATATGGTTTGCTCCATACTGTTTTCCAGAGAAAGTGCTAGAGAACAAGTGATAAACTCCCTTTTCTTTTTGTAAATAGAAACTTTGAAATGCTCTACCCCATCTGTACTTCAAAACTGAATAAATGTTTACTGTTTCATTTCGTTACACTGTGGGCACTCTGTGAGGACAAGCTGTACTATAGAAAATAACTTCTCCAAGTTAGAGGCTCATTTAGGATTTTAGCGTCAAACTGTTAATCACTGATGCCAATTATAAATGTTACCCTGGCCTGAGCACAGTGGCTCATGCCTGTAATCCCAGCACTATTGTGAGGCTGAGGCAGGAGAATTCTTTGAGCCCAGGAGTTCAAAAGCAGCCTGGGCAACATAGTGAGATCTTTATCTCTACAAAAAATAAATAAAATTAACTGGGCTTAGTGACATGCACCTGTAGTCACAGCTTCTTTGGAAGCTGAGGCAAGAGGATTGCAAGGGGTTGCTGTGAGCTAAGAGCATGCCACTGTACTTCAGTTTGGGCATAGAGCAAGACCCTATCTCTAAAAGACAAACAAATTAAAAAAAATTTTTTTTCGAGGCAGAGTTTCACTTTGTCATTCTTAGTAGAGAGCCTTGGTGTCATGGCTCACAGCAACCTCTAACTTTTGGGCTCAAGTGATTCTCTTGCTTCAGCCTCCCCAGTAGTTGAGACTATAGGTGCCCACCACAGTGCACAGCTATTTTTTTTTTTAGAGACAGGGTCTTGCTCTGGCTCAGGGTGGTCTCCATAAACTCCTGAGCTTAGGCAGTCCACCCGCCTCAGCCTCCCAGACTGTTGGGATTACAGGCCTGACCCACCAGGCCCATCTTAAAAAATTTTTAAAGTTAAAAATAAATAAACGGGCTTGGCGCCTGTGGCTCAAGTGACTAAGGCACCAGCCACATACACCTGAGCTGGCGGGTTCGATTCCAACCCGCCGGGCCTGCCAAACAACAATGGCGGCTGCAACCAAAAAATAGCCCCGCATTGTGACAGGTACCTGTAGTCCTAACAACTTGGGAGGCAGAGGCAGGAGAATTGTTTGTGCCCAGGAGTTTGAGGTTGCTGTGAGCTGTGATGCCACGGGACTCTACCCAGGGCAACAGCTTAAGGCTCTGTCTCAAAAAAAATAAATAAACATCACCCTTTCCCTAGTCAAGGCAATTTTTTTCACCCTATCATAGTTCTTTTATTTTTACAACAAAATAAAGACTATGGAACTCTGTTATTCAGGCCAAGACATAAGCAGTAATCTGTTTTCATTATTTGGGTTTGACAGTTACAGGTTTCAGAGAAAATCTGCAACTGGTAAATTAAAAACAATTTAGTACTGAGATTTGGTAGTTCTAGGAAAATCATCCCCTTTCTCAATCAGCAGATCTACAGTAATTCAGAAGGTTTCTCTGTGATACCATAGCCCTGTCCTGGAAATAAATCTGCTCTATAAAGAGAATTATCTTCATGTTTGCCATTTCTTTTCTGATTTTGGCTTATATCATTTAGATACATCATTATGTACAATTTTTCTTTTCATGGTGATTAAAACTTGAAGTGTTTTACTTGGTTCCCTTGTAGTGCTTGACAGAAGACAAGATCAGTCTTCTTCTACACCTGCTTGAAGATGAACTTCATCACCGAACTGATGAGAGAAAAACTACAACCAAATTAGGTTCAGACATCCAAGTCCACATCACTGCCTGTATTCTCTCTGTGTGTGGCTGGGCGTATAGGTTAGTCAGCAAATTCTGCCAGGGGACATGAACTGTGAGCACTATCCTACATTTTTGGAAATCACCTGGTGTTTCCTGTGAGAAAAACAGAGACAAGGAGAAACTTGGGAGTGGGAATGGTGGGGGCAGGTATGAATAGTAAGAATTGGTAACAAAGCCAGAATTAGAATTCAGGAATCCCTGGTGTTCACAACTGAACTTTGTTTCTGATGCTGTCACTACCCAGCTGGAAATTTGTGTTCCTATAAACAGTAAAGCTTCTTTCTAAAAATAGAAAATAAGTACCTTTCTATTTTTAGAAAGGAAGAAAATCAGCTTGAAGAATTAAAAAAACTACCAAAGGAAGCACCAGCTGGAATCCTCCAGGCCCCCATATTGGTGTTCCACTCCAGCTGCTCAATTTGGCATACACACCCTCTGAGATAGAAGACTATTAGAAGCAGTCTTGAATTATTTTTGATATGCTTTCTTTGGTAGATTAAGGGATGTTTTTCACTTAAAAGGAAAAAATTTTAAGAGGCACAGGAGAAATATATAAAATATAACTTGAAAATAATCTTGGTTAGAGAGCACACTGAGATCCTTAGCTCTTTCAATAGGAAACATATAAGAGATGATGAAGCTGCAGGGTTGAGGATGGAGGTTCTGAGAGGACATGGTTTCCAGTTCTCTGGACTGTCAGAAATTTTATGAGATACAGCATACTCATGAATCGTTACATTTAGTCACTTGGAAATGTTACCCTTAGAGAAAACTCTGTTCTTTTTCATTCCTGCGTAGTTCTTCTTTGGAACCCATGCAGCTCTCCCTGATAACATGTTCACAGTGCATGAGGAAGGTAGGACTCTGGGGCTTCCAGCAGATTGAATCGTCCATGACTGACCTGGACACATGCTTTGGCCTGGCCAGCTCCCCCATTGCAGGCCCTGAGGGGCGGCCAGAGCGGTTCCCTCTGGTGCCTGAATCTCCTCGGAGAATGATGACCCGGAGCCAGGATGCTACCTTTTCCCCAGGCTTAGAACAGGTATGGACTTAGCTTATTTGGGATTGACTTTTTCACAGCATTCTTTCTTTTTTTTCTTTTTTTTTTTTTTTAAGACAGAGACTCACTTTGTCACCCTCAGTAGAGTGCCATGGCGTCACAGCTCACAGCAACTTCAAATTCTTGGGCTTAAGCTATTCTCTTGCCTCAGCCTCCAAAGTAGATGGGACCACAGGTGCCCACAACAATGGCCAGCTGTTTTCTTGTTGCAGTTGTCGTTGTTTAGCTGGCCCAGGCTGGGCTCGAACCCACCAGCCTTGGTGCAGTGGCCGGCGCCATAACCACTGTGCTATGAGCACTGAGCCTTCATAGCATTCTTAACTGGTATTATTGGTAGAAAATTAAAAATTAACTTAGGTGGCTTGTGGCTTGGCGCTTGTAGCTCAGTGGCTAGAGTGCCAGCCACATACACTGGAGCTGGTGGGTTCAAATCTGGCCCCCAGCCAGCCAAACAATGACAACTACAACTAAAAAAATAGCCAGGCACTGTGGCGGGCACCTGTAGTCCCAGTTACTTTGGAGGCTGAGGCAAGAGAATTGCTTAAGCCCAAGAGTTTGAGGTTGCCATGAGCTGTGATATGACAGCACTCTACCCAGGGTAATATAGTGATACTTTGTCTCCAAAATAAAGAAATTAACTTAGATGGTAGGTAGGTAGGCTTCACTTCCCACCACACTGAACAGAATACCATGTAGTATTTTTGTTTACTAATGGAAAAGTTAAACTCATAAAAATGCAGCATAGAAAGAGGAATTCTACCTAACAGATTGTGACCTAATTGTTTGTATTCTTACACTGACCTATAATTAAAAAAAAAAATACAGGGCCAGGCACAGTGGCTCACCCCTGTAATCCTAGCACTCTGGGAGGCCAAGGCAGGTAGATTGCTTGAGTTTAGGAGTTTGACTCCAGCCTGGGCAAGAATGAGATCCCATCTCTAAAATAGCTGAGCACTGTGGTGGGTATTTATAGTCTCAGCTACTCAGGAAGCTGAGGCAAGAGGATCTATTGAGCCCAAGAGTTTGAAATTACTGTGAGCTATGACACCACAGAACTCTACTTAGAGTGAGTGACAAAGTGAGACTGTTAAAAAAATAATAATACAGCATAGAAATCTAATATTCTTGGGTTTTTGGTCTGTTTTTGTTTTTTTGTTTCTCACTCTAGCTCAGGCTAGTCTCGATCTCCTGAGCTTAGGCAGTCCACCCACCTTGGCCTGCTAGAGAGTGAAGATTACAGGCATGAGCCACCAGGCCAGCCTAGAAAGCTAATATTCTTCAAAGAGTTTCATTGTAAGCAGTTTAGAAACTTAATCCTTATAACTTGAAATATGAAATGTTAGTTTTCCCATGGTTCTAGAAATTTTTCTGACCATAACCACTAATAGTATTTGTGTACTTCTGTTTTCCCTTTCCTGCATGTCAAAAAGAGCCCAGGTCCCATTGTCTCCCGTACTCGGAGCTGGGACTCTTCCAGTCCTGTTGACCGTCCTGAGCCAGAGGCTGCTAGCCCCACCACCAGAACCCGCCCAGTGACCCGAAGCATGGGAACAGGGGACACCACTGGCCTTGAAGTACCATCCAGCCCACTGCGGAGAGCCAAAAGAGCTCGCCTCTGCTCTTCTAGCAGCTCGGTGAGTCCACATTTGCACGTAGAAGTTGCTGAGCACAGACAGCATGCTGTGCCCTCACGGTGCAGCAAGAGAAGCAGGCATATCCCTTCCCTGGTCCTGTGGCTAAAAATAGACCATCTGAGGAAGTGTAAAGATGGGACAGGTGGGTGACCAGGTGACCACAGGGGAAAAAATTAAGGTTTTGTCACTCGTTCCTTGAGTGTGAATTCTAGAAAGGTAATAAACATTTCAGGTAAATGGGACAGCAGTCAGGCAGGGGGACAAAACTGATAAGGTGCAGTTTGTTTACCACAAAAGGAGTGAAAGAGTGCAGGAAATGAGAGGAACATGTATAGGCAGAGTTTAAAGGCGAACATAAAAACTAGAAGGGTGGGCACTTGTGGGTTTCTGGACTTGATAACTAACAGCCATACCTCCTGAATTTACACCACATTTGCCCTTCACGAATGCTGTTTCTTTTCCTCCTTCCTCAGGATACATCTTCAAGAAGCTTCTTTGATCCCACCTCTCAGCATAGAGATTGGTGCCCTTGGGTGAATGTCACACCTGACAAAGAAACCAGGGAGAATGGTGGAGCTGAGCCTGATGCCAAGGCCCCATCAGAGCCAGGCTGGAAGGCAGTGCTGACCATCCTGTTGGCCCACAAACAGTCTAATCAGCCAGCTGAAACGGACTCCATGGTGAGATACTTACTGTTTATGGGATGAGGAGCAAAGACTGGTCCTATAATTAGCACCCTGCCTGCCCTCAGCTTTCATAAGTCAAGTCAGACTTGTTCTGCTTTCATCCTGAGAATGGCATGGAGCTAGTTAAGTCTATCTGCAATTTAACATACAGCATTACATCAAATTCTGATAAATTTGTCCTTCCAACTAAGGTGACTCAAGGTGGAAAGGGAATGCATAAGCAGAAATAGATGAATGGGCAGCTGCCCCGGTCCTGTGCTACAGGGACAGCTGCTCTTCCCGTCAGTTGCTGTCCCTGGCATTTGGAGCCTGGCAAGGTAACTTAGCTCTTTGGAGCACTGTGCTCTGACACCTTGTGTTGGGCATCTTACTTTACTTTGTTCCACAGCCAAGACTTGTGCAGTGGACCTCTGCTAGCCATCACAGCCATGACTGCTGTGAGTTACAAATGCAGGTGACAATAGAGAAAACAAGTCAAGTATTTGCTCTGTGTAAAGGATGAAAAGTGATAGAGTAGGCATTAAAGGATCATGAAAACTGGGTTCTCTTTCCCTTGTTGGCTCACTCTCAAATTTGCCTTGTCGCCAAGTATAAATATAACAATTTCCAATCTCTATACCTTCCAAGGACAAAGTAAAATAATACTTGCCAGCAGATATTTACAAGCAACATTCCCAGATTCATGGTTCTATGGTCATAGAATTCAATTAGGGAACTACAGTGATGCTAAAAGTCTAAAAATGTACTTTAGTGCCCTTAGTTAATATGAAAATGAAGGTTTTCTAGGTTTTCATAGAAAAAAAAAAAAAACCTATATTTTTTCTTTTCTTTTTTTTTTTTTTTTTTTTTTTTTTTTTTTTTTTTTGAGACCGAGGCTTACTATGTCACCCTTGGTAGAGTGCTGTGATGTTACAGCTCACAACAACCTTAAACTCTTGGGCTTAAGCAATTCTCTTACCTCAACCTCCCAAGTAGCGAGGACTATAGGTGCCCAGCACAAAACCCAGCTATTTTTTTGTTGTAGTTGTTGTTATTTTAGCAGGCCTGGGCTGGGTTCAAATCCGCCAGCCCCAGTGTATGTGGCCAGTGCCCTAACCACTGAGCAATAGGTGCTGAGCCGCTGTATTTTTTTCATGTTTTTTTTTTTGGCCAGGGCTGGGTTTGAACCTGCCACCTCTGGTATATGGGGTCCGTGCCTTACTCCTTTGAGCCACAGGCACCACCCAGCCCTGTATTTTTTCAATTTAAAAACTTGTGAAAATAATTAAAGCTATTTGAAGACAAATGTTTAATCTACCTCTCAAATGGGATGGGTTAAATCTGTTTTTGCAAGTAAATTTTCTCTACCTGAATCTTCAGGAAGAGTGTTTTGTGGTTTTTGTTAAGATTCCTCTCAGTCACTTTCATGCTATAAAGATAACCCATAGGTTTTGTTTTGTTTTGTTTTTTTCTAGTGGAAAAAAATTGGACTTGTTATTGGCTCTGGGTTCCAGGACTCTTAACATCCTTTTTCTTGATAATTTGTCTTTTAACCTTCCCATAGCTACTGTGACTGGAAAATATAAAAAGTAAGAAACTATGGCAAAGAATTGTGATGTTTGAAGAAAAGTTGGTACTATATTTTCAACTTATATATCTTTCTAGGGCCGGCCAAGGTGGCTCAGCCTGTAATCCTAGCACTTGGGAGGCCGAGGCAGGTAGATCAACTGAGCTCACGAGTTTAAGACCAGCCAGAGCCAGAGTGAGATCTCATTTCTAAAAATAGCCAGGCATTGTGGCAGGCGGCTGTAGTCCCAGCTATTTGAGAGGCAGAGGCAAGAGAATCACTGAGCCCAAGAGTTGTAGGTTGCTGTGAACTGTGATGCCACGGCACTCTACCGAGTGTGACAAAGTGAACTCTGTTTCTTTTCTTTTTGAGACAGAGTCTCACTATGTTGCCCTGGATAGAGTGCTATGGCATCACAGCTCATAGCAACCTCAAACACTTGGGCTTAAGCAATTCTTTTTTTTATTTTTATTTTTTTGATTTATTATTTTTATTTTCATTTATTTATTTTTTTTAGTTGGAAAAGTAGATCTTTAATTGAATCTGTGATAGCATCTGTGATATTAGGGGAGTAAAATTTTTTTTAATTGTTAAATCAAGCTGTGTACATTATTGCAATCAAGGGGTACAATCTGAAATATTCTCATCAAACTGTTCAAAGTAGCCTTCAAGGCATTTTCTTAATTATTGTATGCAGACATTTGTATTCTGCCTTTAGTAAGTTTTGCCTGTACCCATTCTAAGATACACGGTAGGTGTGGCCCCACTAATTACCCTCCCTCCACCCTAACCTCCCCCCTCCCTTCCCCTTCCTTGTCCTTTTCCTCATAGTCTTGTGCTATAGTTGGGTTATAGCCTTCATGTGAAAGCTATAATTTAACTTCATAGTAGGGCTGAGTACATTGGATACTTTTTCTTCCATTCCTGAGATACTTTGCTAAGAAGACTATGTTCCAGCTCCATCCATGTAAACATGAAAGAGGTAAAGTCTCCATCTTTCTTTAAGGCTGCATAGTATTCCATGGTATACATGTACCACA
>CAUYPK010129403.1:0-35244 GCA_963574355.1 Loris lydekkerianus | reverse complement strand
TTACATGGATGGAGCTGGAACATATTCTCCTTAGCAAAGCATCCCAGGAATGGAAGAAAAAGTATCCAATGTACTCAGCCCTACTATGAAGCTAAACTATAGCTTTCACATGAAGGCTATAACCCAACTATACCACAAGACCATGGGGAAAGGGCCAAGGAAGGGGAAGGGAGGGGGGAGGGTTAGGGGGAGGGAGGGTAATGGTTCGGGCCACATCTATGGTGCATATTTTTATCTATAAAAAACAATTAAAAAAAAACAAAAACATACACACACAAAAAAAACAACAACAAAAAATTCCTCCATCTTGATCAGAACCTTAAAATGAAAGTAACTTTTTAATCATTTGTAATATCTAGGTTTCAATTTTTCTGAACAAATTACCTGCTGAAGTAATTAATGTTTATTCAACAAAAATTTTCGGAAATGTATTTCCCTATTGTGCCATGCTGAGTATTATGAGAGACACGACGTCACTTACACAGCTCTTCGCAGACCACGGAGTCTGTAACCATGATCTTGTGTCTCCTTTGCTCTCAACTATGCCAACACTTTCAGAGAGTAGACATTGGTTTGCAAGGACAAGTAATTTCCAACCCTGTTCTGTTGCCTTATGAATGACCTTGAACAAGTTCTTCAGTACTTCTGAACTTTGTTTTCTTCATTTAAAAAATATTTGAAGCACTAATGCAGTGTTGGTTCTATCTTACGTTTATAATGCTGCGAAAGATTAATGTTGTAATATTGTAATATTAATGAATGTAGAAGGACATGGGAATATATGAAAGTTTCCATTAGAAGTCAATAGAATAGCATTAATCTCTTAGAATTCAAACATGTATGTTCACAATGTGAGTTTCTTAAATCTTGTTTTCTCATTCCTTCTTATCAATTGTCTCTGTCTTTTTACTTTAGCATTTTATTTGAAATATCCCACTGAGGTTTGTTCTAAGTTCAAAGTGGTATTCAATCACTTTTCACTAATATTTCTATGACCTCTTAAAGGGATACTGACAATCAAATAATGCTATTTAAAATTAAAAATATGTAGACTACTACAGGTATGTAATTGGTGAACCAACTGACTGGCAGTTGTGAGTCTTAAATGCATTGAGCAGCTAAGTCTTCCTGATATAAAGAACTGATTGAATAATAGAAATGGCAGTTTATGAATTAAATATACTTCAGCAGTAATAAATATAATGAGCACACTATTTCTGATTCCAATAACAGCTACTTTTTTGAGGTTGAATTAATCTTTTCAGGACAATGATAGGTTACCTTACAATACCTAGGAGGCTACTGCTTTTGAGAGAGGAACAGATTTATGAAATGCCAGTGATGAACAAAACATATCCCTCCCTATGATTTGATGAATAAAAACTGTGAAGCCTAACGAAATGAAGTATTTTCCCAGTTAGAAAATGATAGAGAACACAGGCTTCCTTATTTCCAGAGCACTGAAACTATGTCACTTCCCTGAAGACATCAGGAGGGGAAACACGAAGACCAGCTGTCCTCCCACAGTCACTGCATGTGACTTGAAAGGGAGGAAAAAATAAAAATAAAAAAAATAAGAAATAAAAAGAAATAAATAGCTAAGTCAACTCCAGTAGTATCAGGTAGCTTAGATTTTGTTCAGGTGTCCACGTGTGTTTGGCGAGTCAACAGTTAAGCCACATTCAGTCTGCCTATGGTCTCTCCTCATCCTGCATTTCCCATGAGGCCAGGAGGCTTTTTATTCACAATCATTTTGCTTTGAAATGTACCCTATCTCTGAAGAAAATGAAAAAGCAGAGTCGAATATATGAGATTTAGACAGAAATGTTTCCTTTTTGTTTTTCTCATCATATAATAAAATTCTGTAATGGAAACGCTTACATCTTGTACCCCAATATTTTGCCCCAAACTGTTGTAATTGATTCCAACCAATGGAAACACAGGAGCAGTCCCAGAGTCATTGGCAAAGTGTGGACCCACAAAGGGAAAACCAAGCTTTGTCCTGAAACACAGCCTTACGTTTAGCCTTCCCAATAGATATTTGTGGAGGAATTATTATATCCTCTTTAAGATATATTTATTTAGCAGACGGAAAATATTTGCTTTCAGTTTGATGAAACCGAACAGTACTTTGTTCTGTGTCTATAATTTAGAAAATGTTAAGCATGGACATCGCCCTTAAAGAATATACACTCCACAGAGATGATTAAATTTTACCACATGACCGTATGAAAAATAGGCTATCTTAAGGTTTATAACAAAGATAGAAATATGACACGATAGGCTTTCAGAATAAAGAAAAATATTTTGATAGCTTTGGACTGCTGGCATTACCTAGGCAGGAGGAAATGATAGGAAGATCTGAGTGGTATGTTGTAAGAGTAGCAATGGAAAAAAGATATGTAGTTTGAGCAGTGATGTTCTTTTCTTTTTCTAAATTCAATTTATTTATTTATTTTTTTCACTATCCACTTACAAGCCTAAGCCGATAAATCTAGGCTTGAATTGTAGCTTCCTACCATGCTTAGCAAATCATTTAAACTTTTGCACCTTAGTGGCTCACCTGTAAAATAAAAACAATGATACTTATTAGGGTTTTGGTGACTATAATGTGAACTATCTGCTAAGGTATCTGGCACTCTTAGTACATACTGAATGCAGAATAAAATGTATGTGTTATCTATAAAATGAGGACAATCATAACTACTGTTGTATTTCTTGGGAAATTAGATGAGATAATTTAAAAGACAAGTACTATGTTAAAACTGTTTTTATTCTCTTTAGGAGCTAATATCATCAAGGCCTTGCTATAGGCCCTAGATATGTTTCTTATTTCACTGGCTCCTCTATAAAATGGGGACAATAATATATCTCAGACAGTTGGATCCATGGAATAAAGATTAAATAGTCTATAGTGAATGGGGGTTTAATAAAATTCTGAATTATGTTCCAAGTCATATTCACTCTGCTCAGTGTAAAGACCAAGTATACATTACGTGTATAGTTTGTTTATGTTGGGGTTTGGAGGTGTGATTTTTTTTTATACTTTTATTTATTTATGTCAAAATATGAAGGGGTACAAAGGTTTTTGTTACACATATGCTTTGTACACATAATGCTTAGGTCAGGGCTTTGAAGGCCCACCACCTGAGTAGTGTTCATTGTCCTCCTCTCTTCTGGGTTTCCAGTGTCTTCTGCACCTCTTTGTGCTCCTGTGTGCCCATCGTTCAGCTCCTGATTTTTAGAGTTCACATGTGATGTTTGTTTTTCCATTCCTGAAACTCTATACTGAGTATTATGGTCTCGATTCCATCAAGTTCTGAAAAAGACATTATTTTGTGCCTTTTTTCATGGCCGAGTAGTACTCCATGGTATTTACACATATATACCACATTTTCCTTATTCACTTGTGAATTGATGGGCACGTAGGTTGATTCCACATATCTTGTGATAGTGAATCATGCTTTGACATTTTAGTGCAGGTGTCTCTTTGGTAAAATAGTTGCTTTTCCTTTGGGTATATACTCATTCCTGGGATTGCAGGATCAAATGGTAAGCCTATGTTTATTTCTTATTTCTTTGAAGAATCTTGAAGACTTTCCACAGTGTCTTCTATACAGGTTGTACGAAAATGCCATCCCACAAGTGATTTTCAAAGTATAATCTCAGAATAGCATGATCCCTTAACAAATATTAGCAGTACACATTTTTAGGCGCTACCCATGCCCCCTGAATCAGAAACTCTGAGGTTGGGACCTGTAGTCTGTTTTAAATTTCCTAAATGATCCTGATGTATTCAAGGCTGAGAAGTACCAATTAAGTGGCAGCATCTAGTCACAACCCCTAAGACCATGGAAAACACATCCTGCATATCAGATATTTACATTATGATTCCTAATGGTAACAAAATTACAGTTACGAAGTAGCAACAAAAATAATTTTATGGTTGGGGGTCACCACAACATGAGGAATTGTATTAAAGGGTCGCAGCATTGGGAAGGTTGAGAACCACTGATCTAGAACAAAGGGACAAGATATTAATACTAAACTATGGGCTATTTATATAGGAAGATGCCCATGTGATAGATTGAAAAATAGGTTGATTAGATAGACAAAACCAACATGTAGCTGGGGAAGCATGAAAGGGCTTAAATTGCCAACCTGAGGAGTTTTAATATTATCCTGCGGGATAACATATATTTGAAGATTTCCCCACCAGATTAGTTTTGTTTGTTTAGGAGAGAGATGTTATCATTAGTATATCTGAGAAATAATTAATGTTCTATAAGTGGAGTAAGAATAGAAGTAAGACAGTGTTATGAAGTATTAGGAGACTAATAGTTCATCTAAGAATGATAAAATCTAGAATTAGGATGTTGAAAGCAAGCATAGAGAGAAGTGAACAGATGAAAGTGGAGTTTTATTTGCTTAAGGAGACAAAGCCAAGAATAATTTCAAATCAAATATATTTGGCCTCCGATTGACAATGGAGTGTAAAGAAGAAGGAAGATGACTTTATTTCTGAAAATTCAGATGCAGATTGTGCCATGAAGAGAGATAAAAATGTTAGGAAGATATACTGTTTGGGGTGAGAAATATAGGGTTCTGACACATTCAATTTGAAATAATCAGCATGTATCTGGAAATGCAGATCTATTTTTGAATATAGGGCTGTTGAACTCATTAAACAATACTATTACTCTTCCCTTGGTACTGCCCCTGCCCCCAGCAGTTCAGATAGAAACCTGGGAGTCCTTAGGACAGGACATTTGTTTGTATTAACTGTAAGCTATTGGACAATGCTGGCATAGATAATAATGGTTCTGGTACAGATCATACTATGTCCCCAGTACCTGCTCGGTTCTCACTCTGTGGCTTTATAGATTGTTTTCTAGTGATCCCTTCAGTATAGTTGGCATCTCTTTGCTGGGCTGAGTGTGTATCTGCAGAAACTGATTAGCTTTCTATCGGCTTGAATTCATGAGCCAAGGGTGATGCACTTTGGACCATTCAAGGAATTTTTCCGTAACTGATTTACTGCTTCTAACCTACCAACAGTGAACTGCTTCACATCCCAATGGAGAAGTCATTTGAATTTATACAAAGTTATATAGCTGTTACTTTTATTCTAATAAGTAAAAGCTCAGTGGTTCCACAGAGGCAAAGAGACATGTTATGTAATAAAAATTTACTTTTGAAATTTCATATTTCTCTGATTTGAGTTAGCTATTATTAATAGCTAGGGACTATTTTTATCTTTCTCTAGTTTTTTTTGTTATAAAATCTGACACAGATCTACAAAAATATACAAAACATATTATTCATAGTTTAATCCATTTTGTAAAGTGGACCAGGCATGGTGGCTCACACCTGTAATCCTAGCACTCTGGGAGGCTGAGGTGAGTGGATTGTCTGAGCTCAGGAGTTTGAGACCAGCCTGAGCAATAGCGAGACCCCATCTCTAAAGAAATAGTCAGGTGTTGTGGCAGGCACCTGTAGTCCCAGCTACTTGGGAGGCTGAGACAAGAGGATTGCCTGAGCTCAGGAATTTGAGGTTGCTGTGGGCTGTGATACCATGGTACTTTGCCCAGGGTGACAGAGTGAGACTCTGTCCCCCCAAAAAAAAATTATAAAGTGAATGCACATATTCCATGTCAAGAAATAACATTTTGTCACACAGAAGTCCTTTTCATTTGCCCCAGCCTAGTTATATTTCTGTCCCTCTCCCCACAAGTAAACACTAATTAGACTCATCATTTCCTTTTTCTTCTCCTTATAGTTTTATGGAACAAGTGAGATCATTAAACACTATAATTTGTTTTTTTGCTTTTTTCTTTTTCTCATATATTTTCTAAGTCTTTTTTCACCTATAGTTTATTAGCCAGGATTCTCCTGAGAAACAAAACCATCAATATATACATTGGGGTGAAGAGTGAGGGAGGAGAGAGACAAAGAGAAAAAGATTTTAAGGAATTTGCTCATGTGGAGGCTTAGTACATATAAAATTGGCAGGGTAGGCTTAACAGGCTGGAGACAAGAAACTAGTTGCAGTTCAAATCCAAAGACAGCATGCTGGCAGAATTCATTCTTGCTTAAGGGAGGTTCAGTCTTCATTCTATTTGGGCTTTTAACTGTTTAAATGAGGTCCACCAACATCACAGAGGGTGGTCGGCTTTATTCAAAGTCTACTAGTTAAAGGGTTAATCTCGTCCAAAATAACACCTTCACAGAAACATTCAGAATAATGTTTGACCAGAAATCTGGGCTCCATGGCCCAGCCAAATTTACCCATAGAATTAGCTATCACATATAGATCGACCCCCTCCCTACTCCTTCCTTCCCTTGTAATTTATGTGTTGAAAAATCTAGGTTTTGTGTTTGGAGAGTTTCCCACAGCTATAATTTTGTTGATCAGCCATTATAGTGGAACCTAAAATATTCCTCTACTCTAAGCATTTCTTCTCAACCACTGGTTAGATCTAGAAGCCTAATAAAATTCAAGTTATTATTTTCATTTTTTTGCAAGACAAGTTTATGGGTTCCAATATTCAAATTATCTGGTTCCATTATTCAACATAGTATCTGTTTGTCTCTCTTTGGCGGACGTTATCAGCCTTAGATTGATGTTCATATGCATTGATTCAATAGGAGTTATGAAACCGTGATATTCTAATTCATTACTTCATCTTTAACTGAGGTACTTCTTACAGAAAAGCTTTGCCTCTTCTATTCTCCTGTAACTCAGGCTGCCTTTTAGCCTTGTGTAACTTTCTGTCAATTCTACCTGTTGTTTGTTCACAAACCCAGTCAACCTGTCCTTTCAAATTGCTCTTCCTCAAATTTAGCTCTGATCCAAATAATCCCCTACCCCAAATATCCCAGTGATTTTCCTTTTTCTCACTAAGGAAGTTCACATTCTGAACTTTCCAATTTATCCCTGTTATATCTTTCTAGCTTTTACATTCACTACTTCCACAAAAGTTTCACATATTCCAACCAAACTGTGTTGCTCACTTTCTCATAAATATATCTCAGCCATTGCAGGCTCAGGGCCGTTGCTCATGTTTTCCCGCCTATCTTAAAATGCCTTTTTCTCCTTTCTGGAGGAAGTTTTAAATCCATCTATCAAAGTGTAACTAAGTGCCAAATCTACTTAGAATTTCTGATCAAAAGCAATCTCTTTCTCTATTTTTTGAACTGTCTTAGTACTTTAGATCTTATATTGATCACAACACTTTGCCATATATTTTAGTCATTTTTCTATTTATCAACTTTCTTCATGAAATGGGTTCCTGACTTTGCTATTTTTGTCATTTTTACTCACCTACTCTGTAATCTAACATAGGAAGTACTCAAAAATTTATAAGTAAGTTCAAACATACACATTTATTGCTTTCATTTATTTGTATTTTTGAAACTCAATTTGAATAAATTTCATTTAATCCTATGATTTTATTTTATTATTCCCATCCCTTTTAGATGAATAATTATCATAGAACACATGCTAGGAGAGGAAAGTTTGCTGTTTTGCTTTAGTCCTATAAAGGGCCATATGATTCTGCCCTCTAGTGTCCCATAAAAATACAGATCAAAATTAAGGTGTTAGCCGTGGGAATCAACACAAAAGACAGAATATTGAGGTTGGTGTATCATTTTTTCATTTTTTCATGTTTTTCAATTGTTTTCCATACTTTGATGTCATTCTTTAATTTCAAATTCAATTGATTTTCATTGATCCGATATTTCTTGCTCTATCACACACTACGCCTGGGACCTCTATCTACATTATTGCCTGAAAATTTACAGTAACCCTGCAAGATTTATATTATTATTTGTGTCAAATCGGTAAAGAATGTGAGTTCCAGAGAGGACAATTAACTTTCCCAAATTTCTGAAAAATATTGAGCGGTAAACAGATTTGAACATAGGTCTCTTTTAGTTATAACTTATTTCTATTTATTAAAATTTTCCTTTTTCTATAAATCACATCCTATATTGATACTCCCAGATCGAATTATTAAAATGATTTATTAGAATGACTTAAAGTTTATTTTTTTATTCTTCTGCTTTTTGTGTTAATGATTAAAAGACCTGTGGAGAGGATCTTCATGGAATAGATGAGCTAATACATCTCATTTGATATTCTTTTCCTTCACTTGTGGTCTCAACATCTCATCGCCCTATTCTTTTGCCTTTCTGTACTCCTGGCTTAACTTCCCATTTCTTTCTTCTCTATTCCTTTATTACTTTCTCTTCTTTGAATGTTCCCTGGGGATTCCGGGTCCCTCCCTCTTGTCATTCCACCTGTTTCTCTTGCTGCTTCCCGGCCGTTCTTCTTCCATCCATGCATATAATGCTCTACCTCTATCCTCAGTTCTCACTCACTCTAGCCTTCCTGGGAAAGTGATTCGGAAGTTTATATCTTCATCTTTTTGATTATGTCACAATTTTAGTTGGTAAAAATTTTTGAAAAAATTTATTTTTATGCTACATCAAAATCAACATGCTGGAAATTGAACTCATTGTCTTCCTCCATTCACAGACTTTGAGTCCCTGTACACTCCTTGGTAGATACAACTCCCATATGCAAGAGCTTAAGTCACACATTTTGAATCACCCTAGGCTTTCTATCTACCTGTCTACCTCACTCCATAACGTTGACCATTAAACCCAGGCTTCACAGCATGGGCTTTGGAGTCTAATATAGCTTACATGAAATCCTGTCTATACTACGTTGTATTAATGTGATTCTTAAACAATTAATTAAATTCATAAACCTTTCTCATCCATACAGTGGAGATTATAATTGGTTTGGAGAAAAGCTCATAACATAGGTTTAGGATTTTTAAATATTTCTCTGTATTAATTTGTCTTCATTATGCAAATGAGGTATTATAGACCAGAGACAGGTTTGTTATGATTTTTTTTTTAATGACAAGGTACCTTCTATTGTTTCAGTCCTCACCCCAGATGAAATAATAAAAGCCAGATGAAAAATTCTCTTACACAAGTGACCAGATAGTGTATACCTGAAGATGGGACAGAGAAAAATCGATTTTTTTTGCCATTTATTTATAGGAGAGAGGCAGCTGCCCCCCGCCCCATTCCTTTCTGAAAGGAGGGAGAAAAACCTTTGCTTTTGGGGAGACAAAATGGAAAGGGTCAAGGGTTTACCCTAACCCAGGATCCTCCCCAGTGTCCAGATCTTTCCATGGCCTTTAAAACTCTGGCTTTTATGATCTAGGGACCTTTCATCTTCATTACACTTTGATATTTATATGCCATCTTTGTTCAGATTCACAATCAACTCTGTAAGCATGGGCCAGGTTTCAGGTTTCAGGTTTCATACATCCTCACAATTTGAACAGAGAGATAGTGCTCCAGTCCTTCTGGCTCCTGGGGAGGTTAACCTAGGAGCCCACGCAAGGCTGTTGAACATTTGGCTCTCCCAGGGTGATGGAGTTTATGATCCTTTGAAATGGAGCAATTAACTTGACAGATGGCTATCTATCTAATCCTCATAGTATGTGAAAAGTAAAATATTTCCATGGGAAATGAAGGCAAATATTCCGTATCTTTATATTATATGAATTTCTAACCCCCAGAAGGCTGGCCCTTTTTACAGGAGCACTAAGAAATTCAAGAAAGATTTATTTCTCATGTACTAAATTTCTGGGCTTCTATAACAATTTTCTGTGAACTAGTGGCTTCAAACAAATGATATTTAATCTCTTATGGTTCTGGAGGGCATAAATCTAAAGCTGGAATCACTGGCCTGAAATAGAACTGTTGGCAGGGACATGTCCCTTCCAGAAGCTCAAGGGGAGAATCCTTTCCTTGTTTCTTCCAGCTTCTTGGGGCTGCCAACATTCTTTGGTTTATGGCCTCATTAATCTAATCTCTGCCTCCATTTTCACATCACCTTTACCTCTAGCTCTGTGTAAAATCTCCTTATGCCTCTTTCTTATAAGGATGCATGCCCACACAGAAAACGCCTGATAATCTCCCCATGTTAAGATCTTTTACTTAATTACATTTGCAAAGACCTCTTAATATAGTAATAATTAATAATAATAAAATTTAATAATATAGTAATATTCATGCATTCCAGTAATTAGAAAATGGATATCTTCTGGAGAGTAGAGTTATTTTTAGCTTACTATAACCCACAATGGAAAATAAGTGTTATTTATTATTAATATTGTGCTGATCATGACACTTGTTGTTATCACCAAAATATCTTTAGATCCAATATTGTCCTTCCCTGTTGCCATTCCTTACTTTAGAACAGAAATATATGTTGACTATGTTACTGCAACAACCTCCACACTTGCCTCTACCTCAAGCCTGAAATTCTTCCAATTTATTCTCACCAAAGTGAGTGATCTTTCAAAACTTAGAAATCATATGTCAGCTTAAAAGCTCACAGTGGTTGTCCACAGCATGATGCATGCCGCTTCAGAATTACATTTTGTCACTCCACCCCCTATTCCATTCATCCATGCGCCATTCCTGCACACTGCCCACCCTTTGTGTCTGCTCTCCCTTTTTATTGGGATACCTCTCCTGCCCCAAACTTGTTCTCCTTTGGGACTGAGTTCAAACATTTTCTCATTTGGAAGCTTTTCATAAAACATCAATGTCAACTGGATTCTCTGTACACGTACCTTTTCTGGCACACGTGGCTTCAAATACCCATTCCATGTCTGATGAACTGTGAGATTAAGAATAAATCATGGAGGGCAGTGCACGGTGGCCAAGGTGGGTGGATTTCCTGAGCTCACAGGTTGGAGACTAGCCTGAGCCAGAGTGAGACCCCATCTCTAAAAATTGCCGGGCATTCTGGCGGGCGCCTGTAGTGCCGGCTTCTTGGGAGGCTGAGGTAAGAGAATTGCATAAGCCCGAGAGTTTGAGTTTGCTGTCGGCAGTGACACCATGGTACTCTACTGAGGGCGACAAAGTGAGACTCTGTCTCAAAAAAAAAAAAAAAAAAAAAGTAAATTATTGAAATTCTCTCAACCTCTATATATTCATCTGAAAAATGTAGTTAATTATATTTCCTCACTAGATTGCTTTAAGGATTAAATAAGATAGTGTACCCCTTGGCAGCGCACATGACGGAATTTTTGACACCACATATAACTATAGTGTATGTGGCATCATCTGTTTGTCGTCTGTCATCTGTTATAACATTTCTTACCTGCCGTGATTGCCACAAAAACAGGAACTCTTCATTTCTATAATCCTAGGACACGATACAGTGTGTTGCACAATAGGGACTCACTAAGCATATGTTAAATGACTAAGATAATGATCTCCCCCAATAACTATGTTAAAGAGAGAAAAAGCCCCAAGACCTGCCTTTCTTTGCTACAAAGAAAATATATATTAGTTTTTTAAATCTCAAATTTTGCCACTTATTTTATGTAAATAAATGGGTGTTTTAATAAACACAAATATTGACATTCGTATTTTGGAGATTGCTACTGGAATTTTGCGTAAACTGTGATTTTTCAGTTGAACATTGATGCGGTATTTAGAATTTTGAGAGGTGGAAAAGGAAATGCGTCACTCTAAGTTTTCTTGTGGAGCTGTTTGATCAGCACATTTATTGAATATAGTGTTTTAATTCTGGTCTTTATTATATTTAAAGTTCCTTGCTTATAAATTCTGGGGGAGTAGCACAATTCAGAGTCTTAAACAATCATTTAACTATGCTCAGATTTCGCATATCAGGAATTTGTGTAAGCCTCAGCTTTTGATTTCTCTGACCCAGGGGGCATCCATCAGGGCACCTGGGGCTAGAGGTCGACTTTCACTGCTTGTTGACTCTCACCCTCTCTCAGTTCACTCTTTCCTCTCCTCTATCTCTCCCCACGTGGCAGTTATCCTTTCAGGTCTCCTCACACAGCTTGGGCTTCTCACATCCCCCAGTGTCTTTGATAACCATCCTCCTCCTGTGGCACCTGGCTTCCAAAACCTGGAAGTTGAAGCTGCCAGGCCGGTCAAGGGCTATACCCCAAACTGGCACAGTTTCACCGCAGTCTCTTCGTCCAGGTATTCATAGGGCCCACTCAGATTTAAGGAGACAGAAATAGATTTTAATCTACCTCCTGATGTATCTGTAGCACATTTACCTTGCCAAAGAACATGTCACAGTCATCTTTGCAAATTACAATTGGACAATGTAATTTTAGAAACGTGCACCTCCAACAACATTGGCATCACCTGGAAATGCAAAATATAAGGTCCTATCCCAGACAGACTAAGTCAGAACCTGCAGTGTAACGAGATCCACTGGTGATTCCCATGCACGCTCCAGGCTGAGAAGCACTGTTCTGGTTGATCACACCTTGCAATTCTCTGGTGTTTCAGAGACTATCCGTAACTTTAAAAGCCGTCTTAATCTCTGTAAAATACATTAGATGCTCATTTTATTGATTAGGAAAGGGACACATTGAAAAATTAAATTAAAAAAATTAAATAGATGAAAATAGAAAAACCACCAGTTGCTGATTCATAGCTTTTCTTTCTACACTCAGTCAAATAGTTGATACTGGTTACTGCCTTCCTTGGCATGAGATCTGTTTTCAAATTTTACATGAATACAATTGTTCTATGATACTTTTTCAGTTTTACACTTTGGAGTCTGACAGGTAGCTAGTCAGAGAGCTGAAGAGGAGCCAGTCTGGGCACGATCAAACGCCCAGAGCACTACTGCCACTAATTCTATCCTTTCCCTTTCAAGAATTTAGCAGTACTCTTAAAAATGGTGATGTTCTCCAGAACTCAATTATCAAAGTTAGTCTCTGCTACCATTTATATCAATGGGATAAGCACTTCTTTCCATTCAAATATGACCTTTTTGATTGCTTCAGCAAACCACAATGAGTGAAGCTTTTTATTTTTTAAAGAAATCTCTAAGTGCCTTTAGGAAGGATTCATTATTAATTTTAAGTATTTTCCATCTTAAATAAAAAGAAAGAGCATACTTGTACTTTGTTCCTCCCCACGCTTTCAAGTGTTATTGTAACCAGAGCTCCCCAGTTCCCCAGGTATCTTTCTTAATAAAATGATAGTATTTAACACTTGAGTCTCCCTCCCAAGCCCACATAAACACACTTAAAGTTGACTATTTCCCCCAGGGAGGCTGGGAGCAACCTCTTTATTCTGCTAAACCTTTTCCATCAATCCGCAAATGGATTAATAAACTGTGGTATATGTACACCATGGAATTTTATGCAGCCGTAAAGAAAGATGGAGACTTTACCTGTTTTATGTTTACGTGGATGGAGCTGGAGCACATTCTTCTTAGTAAAGTATCTCAAGAATGGAAGAAAAAGTATCCAATGTACTCAGCCCTACTATGACACTAATTTGTGGCTTTCATATGAAAGCTATAACCCAGTTATGACCTAAGAATAGGGGGAAGGGGGAAAGGGAGGGGCTGGAGGGGGGAGGTTGGCGGCGGGAGGGTGATTGGTGGGATTACACCTGTGGTGCATCTTACAAGGGTACATGTAAAACTTAGTAAATGTAGAATATAAATGTTTTAACACAATAACTAAGAAAAAGCCAGACAGGCTATGGTAACCAGTATGATGAAAATATTTCCAATTGTATATAAAACCACTGTATGGTGCCTCATGATTGGATTAATATACAGCTAAGATTTAAGAAAAAAAAAAAAGAAAGAAAAGAAATGTGTCACCAATGCCTATATTCTTCAGTGTTCTAATAAAAAAGGATGTTGGATTTTCTTGAATACTTTTTCTGCATCTATTAGAGGATCATATGGTCTTTGTTTTTGCTTCTGTTGATATGGTGAACAATATTTATGGACTTGCATATGTGAAACCAGCCTTGCATCCCTGGGATAAAACCTACTTTATCATGATGTATGACTTTTTTGATGAGAAGCTGTAATCTATTGGCTAGGATTTTGTTGAGAATTTTTGCATAGTGAAATTGGTCTGAAGTTCTCCTTTTTAGTTGGGTCTTTTCCTGGCTTTAGTGTCAGGGTGATGTTTGCTTCATAGAACATGTTGGGGGAAGATTCCTTCCTCAATTTTTTTGAATAATTTTTGCAGTATGGGAATAAACTGTTCTTTGAGGTTTGATAGAATTCTGGTGTGAAGCTATCTGGACCAGGGCATTTTCTTCTTCTTGGGAGATTTTTTTATTGTTTCTTTAATCTCAGTGCTTGAAATTGGTCTATTCAGGAGATCTATTTCTTCCTGGCTAAGTCTAGGGAGAGTGTGTGATTCCAAATATTGATGCATTACCTTTATATTGCCAAATTTCTGGGCATACAGTTTCTGGTAGTATTCAGAGATAATCTCTTGTATCTCCATGTCATCAGTTGTTATTTCCCCTTTATCATTTCTGATTGAGGTTACTAGAGATTTTACTTTTCTATTTCTAGTTAGTCTAGCCAAAGGTTTATTTTACTTATTTTTTCAAAAAACCAACTCCTTGTTTCATTAATTTTCTGAATTATTCTTTTGTTTTCAATTTCATTAATCTCTGATTTAATTTTGGATATTTATTTTCTTCTGCTGGATTTGGGCATAGATTGTTCTTTTTCCAATTCCGTATGATGGCTTCTGAGTTTGTTGATGTGCTCTTTCTGTTTTTCAAATGTCGGCATCTAAAGCAATATATTTTCCTCCCACAACTGCTTTTGGTGTATCCCGCAGGTTTTAGTAATTTGTGTCTTCATTGTTGTTATGCTCAAGGAGGTTAATGATTTCCTCTTTTATTTCTTCCGGCACCCAACTGCCATTCTGCATAAGGTTGTTTAATTTCCATGCCTTTGTGTGGGGTTGAACGTTTCTTTTGGAGTTGAATTCCACCTTTAGTACCTTGTGGTCTGAGAAGATACAAGGTAAAATTTCAATTCTTTTCATTCTGTTGATGTTTGCTTTGTGTCCGAGGATATGATCAATTTTAGAGAACGTTCCATGGTCTAATGAGAAGAATGTATGTTCTTTAGCTTTCCGATGGAGTTTTCTATATAAGTCTATGAAGCATAGTTATTCTATGGGTCTCATCGGGTCTCATTTAAGTCCCTTAGTATCTGTTTAGAAGATCTGTCCAGATCTATAAAAGGAGTTTTAAAGTCCTCTGTTATTATGGTGGTATAGGATTTCATATTACTCAGACTTATTAAGCTCTGTTTCAAGAATCTGGGAACATTTAAGTTGGGAGCATAAATATTTAGACTTGAAATGTTTTCTTGTATTTTTCCCTTGAACAATATGAAGTGACCATCTTGGTCTGTTTTTACTTTAGTTGCTTTAAATCCACATGTACCTGAAAATAAGATTACAACCTCTCTTCTCTTCTGAATTCTATTTGCCTAAAAAATTGTCTTCTAACCCTTAACTCTGAGTTTTACTTTTTCATTGGAGGCTAGGTGGGTTTCCTAAAATAGACGGCTTGTGTTTTTTAATCCAATCAGCCAATCTATGCCTCTTCAGTGGGGAATTCAAGCCATTACCATTTATTGAGATAACTGGTAAGTGTGGTAGCATTCTATTCATCTTATTTTGTGAAAGTCCATTGCTTAGTTTTAACTTTTGCATCACCGTGGAAGCTTGGTTCTGTCCTTTAATTTCTGGATGGTGACTTTGCTGGTGGTCCATTGTGATGGTCAGTGTGTACAATAGGTTGAAGTATTTCCTGTAGAGCTGGTCTTACAACAAATTTCCCCAATGTTTGCATTATCAGTAAAAGGTTTGATTCCTCCATCAATTTTAAAGCTTAGCAGGATATAGAATTCTGGTCTGGAAATTGTTCTGTTTAAGTAGATTAAAGGTAGATGACCACTGTCTTCTGGCTTTAAAAGTTTCATTGGAGAAGTCTGCAGTCACCCTGATGGATGTACCCCTGGAGGTAAATTGGCGGTTACTACTGGCAGCTTGCAGAAATCTTTTCTTTTGTCTTGACTTCGGACAGGTTCATCACAATGTGTCTTGGAGAAGCTCTATTTGAGTTGAGGTGACCTGAAGTCTGATATCCCGCTGAAAGGATTGTGTCAGAATCTTTAGTGATATTTGGGAAATTTTCATTTATAATATTCTCTAGTATGGCTTCCATTCCTCTGGGGCATTCTTCTTTCCCTTCTGGGATACCTACAACTCATATGTTTGAACGCTTCATAAAGTCTCATAATTCTGTCAATGAATGTTCTGCTTTCTCTCTCTTCTTTTCTGCCTCTACAACTATCTGAGTTATCTCATGAGCTTTGTCCTCTACCTCTGAGATTCTTTCTTCTGCATGGTCTAATCTCTTGTTGATATTTTCTATTGCATCTTTAAGTTCCCCAACTGACTGCTTCAATTCCTTCAGCTCTGCTATAATCCTTTCTATATTCTACATATCATTCATCTCTTATTTGATTCTGTTTTTGGATTTCCTTTTGGTTATTTTCCTCCCTCTCAGCAATTTCCTTCATTGTTTTCATTATCTGTATTTTATATTCCCCTTCTGTCATTTCTAACACTTATTTATAGGTAGAATCCTCTGCATAGCTACCTCATGGTTCCTTTGGAAGGTTGCTCTGGACTCATTTTTCATGTTGCTAGGATTTTTCTGCTGATTCTTCCTCTTGAGTGTTTTCTTTTATATATTTCCTTGGCCTAATTTTCCTTTCACTTCCTCTCGCTCTTTAAGTTACTGTGCCTCTGGCCTAAGGGTTTGATAAAGTCCTTTTGGTATAGGACCAAAAGGATAAGAAGATTGAAGAGTAAGAAGGGAAAAAAAATTTGAAAAGAAAAAAGGAGAGGGGGTGAGTAAAAGGGAATATTGACAAAAAGAAGACAGGCACAGAAGGAGGGAGACAGGAGTAATAAAGGTGTACAGCAGGGTACTTTGACCCAAACTTAAAAATACCCCAAGCTCTGGGGGTGCAGGTTTGGGTGGTTCCCTTGGGGTCAGCAACTCTTTGCCAGCCTGAGCAGACAGGGTAACCCACCTTCACCATACAGAGTGGAAAGACAAAAATACTATAAACCAAACCAAAACAAACAAACAGAAAACCTTATGGGATAAAATTGGGGAAAACCCAAATAATAGGGTCAGAAACACTAGCAAAAATGAAGTTCTTATTATTAAGAAGGCAAAAATGGAAAATTTTATTTAAAGTAGAAAATTGAAGAAAGAAAAGAGAAAAAACAAAAAATCTAGAGGGAAAATGTTGAAATAAACAAAACAAAGGCAGTATATATATCTTGCTGAATACTGTCTGGGCAACAGGTGAACTTCTGAGTATGAGATGTTAATCACAATGCCGATACAGCTGTATGAGATGGAGAGTGGAGGCCTCTGCTGATTTCTCAAACCCGCAGGGGTGAGAGCCTAAATCTCCTCTCAGCCTGCTTAAAAGACACTTTAAACCAGTGGTTCTCAACCTTCCTAATGCCATGACCCTTTAATACAGTTCCTGTAGCTCATGACCCATAGGCTGAGAACTGCTGCTTTAAACCACTAACCTAAGCTAAGCAGAAGCTTTCCCAGGAAATCACTTATTGTTGGGGGTCTCTCCTGAAGTGGCTGCCCACTTATCCAGTGCAACAAAACCGGTCTCACTCTACGCCCCTGAGGGCTGAGGTTGCAAGGTAGCCCTTCTACTGCCAAACACTGAACACTCTGATCCTTCCCCAGCATCTCATTCCTGGCCTTTGGTGCTACTCAATCACTAGATCACTTGCTCAATGTCTCTTAGCCCAAGCCTTGCTCTTCTACCCTAAGGGCGGGGCCTACGGGGCAGTTCTCCCACAATGGCTGTGTACATGGCAGCCCACAGATGAACAATATTTCCTCCATTCTGGTTCAGTGGCTCAGTCCAAACTGAGGCACCCTAGGCAATGCTTAAAGTCATCCGCATTCTCGCCCAAGTTCTCCCAAGGTAGTTCAACGGAGTGCCCAAGTCCAAAATGTGTCAAATGGTCTGTGAAGCTAGTGTATGATGCCCCATGATCATATCAATGTGTGCAGCTAGGATTTAATAAAAAAAACTATTAAGAAATGAGTATAAATGCGGAAAAAACAAACAAACAACAACAAAAAAACAACCAACCAACCCACAGGGAAGGCCTTCCCTGTTTGTAATCTCGCTGCTACAAATAAACACAACCACTTGCCACTTCTCCACTGCTTTTGTCCTCCTCCTGGAGTCCAGAAGTCTCTCACTCTCTCCCTGAGTCCCCAAAGGGATGTTTCTGGGCAGAGCCCACAAGCCAGAGATGCCTAGAGTCTTCTCTCCCCAATCTCACGGGGCCTGGTTGCGAAGAAGCTGTTACTTGGTTGCCATTTTGCTCCCTCCCCTCCCATTTAGTTATTTTTGTTATTTCTGTATTTGCCTTTGGAATCTTAGTCATGAGTCAGCCTTTGTGTAGGCTGATGTCTAAAAGACTTTTTTGTATGCTTTCTTCAAGAATTTTTAGGGTTTTATACCTTACGAATTTAAATCTTTTATCAATCTTGAATTAATTTTTGTATATAGTAAGAGATAGAGGTCCCTTTTCATTCTTCCACATGTGGCTATCCAGTTCTCCCAGCACCATTTAATAAACAGGTTTCCTTTCTCCAGTGCATGTTATTGTCTGCTTTGTCAAAGATCAGTTGGTTGCTGGTAGATGGTTTTTTTCCAGGTTTTCTGTACTGTTCCATTGGTCAATGTCTTTACTTTTATACCAGTGCCATGCATTTTTGGTTACAATACTCTTGTAGTATAATATGCTATTAGAATACAGAAATATTACAGATTTGTATACACTGATTTTGCAACCTGATACTTTGCTGAATTTATCAATTCTAGGAGTCTGTTGGTGGTCTTTAGAGTTTTCTAGATACAAGATCATACTGTCAGCAAAAAGCAATATTTTGACCACCTCTTTCCCAATTTGCATACTCTTTTCTTTCTTTCGCCCGATTGCTCTGGCTAGGACTTCCAGTACTATGTTGAATAGAAGTGATGACAGTGGACACTCCTGTCTTCTTCCACTTCTTAGGGGAAATTTTTTTAACTTTTCCCCATTCAGTATAATGTCATCTGTGAGTCTGTCATATATTGTGTTTTATAATTTTGAGATATGTTCTTCCAAGGCCTGGTTTGTTGAGGGGTTTTTAAATCATGAAAGGTGCTAGAGTTTATTGAATACTTTTCTGCATTCATTGAGATGATCATATGGACTTTGTTTTTGTTACTGTTTATATGATGGAATACATGTACTGATTTACATATGTTGAACCATCCTTGCATCCCTAGGATGAACATATTCAATCATGGTGAATTATCTTTTGATGTGCTACTACTAAATTCAGTTTGCAAATGTTGAAGGACTAGTGATATATGATTAAGGAATAGTTGTATTAAAATATCATTTAAAAAATCATAAATGAGATAAATCCTAGGTATAAAAAACTTGGTTTTTGTATGTGACTATTTCCCCAGGCTTTCATAAAATTAAGGCTTTTTATAGTTATAGTGTTTAAGAGAAGTGGATGATCAATTATTTTAGAATTTAACCAATTCTGTCAAATATTTGCAGGCTTTTATAATAGTTAAGCACAGAAATGAATAAACTTGGAGTATTTTAAAATATGTATTACTAGAATATTACATTATTGATATTAAGTACTAAAATTCAAATTTTATAAATGAAGTAATGCTACTCCAAGGCAAATTTTTATCCTTCCAACTCACAGTCCACACTGCATCCACATTCGTTACATATTTATCCATATAAATAATAATCAAAATGATATGTATTAACAACAGTGTATTTTGAGACTGAAATAGATTTCAAAAGGAAAGCTTTTCTAATATACCTTAATTACAGAAATACAAACACACCAAATCTGTTCCACAAGTTTCTCTGTGAATCTCACATTAATGTGCACTTTCTATTGAATAGTGTGATTCAACGTGGATGATTTTAGAATATACAAATGTACAAAGTACAGAAAAGAATAGAAGTAAATCCATTAATTAGAGCCTGCTGGTGGCAGAATGCATAGGATATTTACACTGTGGAATTCTTTTGCATTCAGAGTACAGGTTGTTTTCTGATGTACTCTTACTATCATTAATTGTTAAATGCTAAACAGAAGTGATGCAGGAACCAGAGCCTTATCAACTATGCCAGATTCTACTACCTAAGTAATGCAAGGTCTGCATTTATGACGGACTACCTGAGCTGATAACACATGGAATTATCTAAACAACATTTGCATATTTGTGTAATTATTTTCTAAGGTTAATTAGCTCCTGTAATGCATGTCACCCTTTGAGACTGCTTACCATGACAGGTTCACATATTTTCTGAACCAGTGCCAAATTGGACAGATTTTTCTTCAGAAAACCTGTTGCTACAAAGTTATAAAATAAGTGCTTCTATAATACACACCTTAAACTTATCACTGACTTTTAAAAAGAATACTGAAAATTAAATGAATTTAGAGATTTTTAAATGTCAATTTTAAAGTCAAAACTTGAAGATTATTTTCACTCAATACAAATGTTTCTGTGATTATACTGGTAACCACATCTATTACCAAAATTTCTTTATGAATAATCAAATCTAAAATCTATAACTTCAAACTAGCTATGTCATTAATTTTAGTTTGTTGCACATAGATGTCACATGTGAATATGTGTATAAACATATCTACATACACCCACATAAACACACACTCTGCTCCTTACCAGCTGGCCTTAGTACTGCCACTGATTTGCTGGTTACACTGGAGAAGGCAGATATCCAAGTCAGATGGATTAATTGAGGATGGAAAAATGTTAAGCTGCCATCTAGCGCCCAATCAATCCATAGAGATAATAAGATAAAAGAAAATTCATATTTTCAGCAGTTGGCCAGCAATTATAGGCCTTACCTTTAAGCTTTATACTTTTAGATGATTCTGTTAACTCCTTTGTACATTAACATAGTATAAATCATGCATAAATATAGAACAAAACATTTATAGGAACAGTTATATGTAAAGTATATTTAATGTGACATGGGATGCAATGTTGTTTTATCCAACTGAATAATTTGGATTCAAATTTTTCCTTCATTTTGCCATATTATACATGTGTTATCATTTACAAATTCCATTTGTATTTAACAATAATTAATGGACTATGGGGTATATATGGATGTATAAAACTAAATGGTATAATATGCATATAATGAAAACATATGCAACACTAAAGAACTATTTTTGGTCTCTAAGTATTAAACTGAACCATGTAAAGTCACCAGATGTTTTTAATTCTAAAAAATTCTACTTTAATGGGATTCCAACTTAAACATAATGAAAATCAACCATAATCTATCTGTTAGAGATACTATGAAACTATCAAGTTTTTTCTCCCTTTTAGGTGTCAAGATATTATTGACAGGAATTGGTCTTAAAGACAGAGTCAAAACCACATTACTGGTCAATATGGCTAGATTAATAAATTATAAATGGCTATGAACAGAAGATACTTGTAATTAATATAACTAACAAAGGACCAGTATTCAGAACCGTATCAAATGTATTTGAAATTAGCAGATATTTCAGACTCATCATGTCCAAAAGTAAAGTCAAATTGAATGCCCAGCCCCCATCATCTATTCTTTCCTATCTTGCTATGTGGCACTTCCACACACCCACTTGTTAAAGCCGAAAATACACAAGTCACCATAACATCTTTCTCTATCTCCCATTATTTATTCAATTTAACTTCAAAATATTTCTAGAATCTATAAACTCCTCTCAACCTCTGCTCCTACTTGCCAGCCCACATTATCACTACCTCTTGCCTAGGACACCAGCCACTTGAACTGCTTAGACACTTTATCTCATTTGCTTTGTACAATGACTTTCTGACATAGACTCTCTAAATGCCCCAATATATAAAGATTAATTAATTTGACTAAGGTCATACAACTTGCTGGACTGCCAGCTACTCTGGTTCTAGAGTTAGAACATGCATGGCTGCACTACCTACACTTTTAGTCATGTTTGTTAAAGAGTTAACAATGGCTGTGATGCTGAACTTGCTTTTGTCTGTGTGAATATAAAATTTAAACCACAAATAACAAGACGTTAGTTAAAAAATATGATTAAACAAATAATTATGGCCTATCATTTACAGACAGGGTATCAACACTTGAGGTTAGGCCCTAACCCCACAAATGCGGGTGGCCTGTAGCAGAAGGCAGACAGAGCTGGTGGGACTCTCAGATTCCACAACTTTCCGCCATTTTGCTCTTGAGCATTCCCAACGAAGTAAATACTGATGACCCTATTCACATTAATAAAATGTAGGCATTCCCCCCTTAGTATGATCTGCAGTGCAAACATAATAATGTTAAATGCAAATGCTTCTGTAGCATGTACTATGGTAAGCACTGATCTAACTACAGCTGGCCTCCGGGTCTGTGGTTCCACGGTGGTGGATTCAACCAACCAAGAACCAAAAATATTCAGAAAAAAAAAATGGACCATTCTTTCTATACTGAACATATTACACAGTTTTTTTTTTCCTATGATCATTTCCTAAACAACACAGTACAACCACTATTGACATAACATTTACATTGTATTAGGCATTATAAGTAATCGAAAAATGATATCAAGTACACAGGAGGATATGCACAGGTTATATAGAAATACTGTGCCATTTTATCTAAGAGACTTGAGATCTATGCATTTTGGTATCAATGAGGATAAGGGGTGTGTGTGTCCCAGAACCAGTCCTCTGCGGATACCGAGGGATGACTACTTATGTCATTTAATCCTATGAGTTAAGTACTATTACTATCCCCATAATCAGATGAACAGACAAAGAATGGTTAAGAAACTTGCTCAAGCCTGCGTGTGGTGGATCGTGACTATAATCCTAGCACTTTGGGAGGCTAAGGTAGGATGATTGCTTGCAGTCACAAGTTTGAGACCAGCCTGAGCAAGAGTGAGATCCTGTCTCCACAAAAAATGGAAAAATTATTGGGGCATGGTGGCATGTGTTTGTAGGCCCAGCTACTTGGGAGGCTGAGGCAGGGGAACTGCTTGAGCCTAGGAGTTTAAGCTATGGTGACGCCACTGTATTCTAGCCCAGGTGACAAAGAGAGAGAGAGAGAGACTGACTTGCTCCAAAGCCAGAATTCAAACCTAGGCAGTCTGACCCCTTATCTTTAATCTCTATTACCTTATATAGCCTTGATAAAACATTTAATATTCTTCTCTCTCTGAAGGTATAATCAATATATCTAGTCTTTATAGAAATGGATGGAACAGCAAAGGGCCTTTAAGAAGAAGGGAGAAGAGGAGGTGTGTGGACGCCACATGCTGTGGGCCAGGGCTGGGCTCACATGGGAGATGACCTTCTCTGTGATAGGAAGGAGTTTCTTTTCCGAAAATTCAACGTGTCCTTCTTTTCCTGACTAGTTTCTCTCAGCTTATAACAAACTGAACCTCGCTTGAAACCTATTATGACTTTTCTGTCATTTATTCATCTAAAACCAAGAATAATAGTAAAAGAAAGAAGCCAGAGGCAGACACCAAAGACTACATGCAGTACATGGCAGTGATGCCGTTCAACAAGAGTGAAGCCCTGGCGTCCAAATGCAAGTCAGTGTCCAGCGGGGCAGGCCTGGCAGGAAGGCGCTGGCTCCAAAAGGGCACAAGAGAACACTTTTGGGGGTAAAGGCAGCAGTTTTTTGTTTGTTTGTTTTGTTACAATTGTTGTGATGATTACACAATGTCACACACTTCCCAAATACATCTAACCATGCAATTGAAACTGGTGCAATTTATGGCAAATGACTTATATCTCAATAAAGTTGTCCCCCCAAATTGGTTCAAAATCTTTTCCTTCCAAGGCCAGTAAGCCACGGTCTATACTCTGGCTGCCTGTTTCCATGAAGAATGTTTTAGTGGAACACAGTCTGTGGCTGCTCTCACCTCACAAGAGTGAGTTGAGTAGCTGAGACACAGTATGGACTGCAAGCCTAGTTAGTGGTTACATGGCCTTTCAAGAAAGTTTGTCAGCCCTTGCTCAAAATACTATGATCTCAGTTACAGCTTAGAATGGCAGATTAAAGATCCATATCAGACTGAATTATCTCTCCAGATCTCATAAAAACCATGGTACAAGATTTTTAAAAAACAAAGATACAAACATGCAAGGATGAGGAGAAGAGGCAAAACAAAAACATTTTGGAAGACAGAGAACAGACAGAAGAGTAATTCAGCAGATCTGAGGAAGTCCAATCTCAAGCTGGCAGTGGGAAAGCTGAGAACCAATTCCATTTATACCTCAGAAGCTTCCAGAGCATAGAGGCCATTGAGACTGACAGAGAGCAGCATGTACATGCTGAAATTAAGGCTGTTTGAGAAGCAGTTATTTCCCCTTCTTCCATTCCATGTTTCTACATGCTGATAGGAGAAATTTTGAAACAGTTGGCATCAGTTCCAATAATGAAAACAGGGATTAATTGACCATATGTAAATTGAATATGGAATGTAATGACCTATCCCACCCCATCCTCTCTAGCCTTCACCCCCTCTAAACTTCAAGACTATCAGCAGTCAGACCTTTGGACTTTAGGAAGAAGACGGAAGACTTCTTTGGAAAATCAAACCAAACTAAAGAAAAAAGTTCCAAAGACACAGATGGATGTGAGTGAGCATAGGGGAAAGTTCCCAACAAAGAGACTACTTAAAATACCTTCAAGTGAGGCTCAAAACATAGTAAGTCCCACCCACATGCTTAGAGATTTCAATCAGCTCTTTAATTCCCACTGATAATATCGACAAGCTGCTGAACACTGTTAGACACATGAAGGAAGTCTGTGAACACAAAATATAGAGACCAGATGCACAGAAAAAGATACTTGGAAGAATGTGAAACTTTACAGGAGAGAAAAAATTTCAAATACACTCTTATTATCTTCAGAGGTAATAATACATACATAAAACAAGAACAAGGGTACTTACTATTTCAAAGGAATATTTGAAGAATAAAAGAGGTCTTGAAAACTAAAATCAAAACAGAAGAAATGAAAAATTCAATAGAAGGGTTAGAGGATTAAGTAAAAGAAATCTCCCCGAAGTATGATAACATGAGAAGTAGGAGAGAAAAGTAATAAACCAGATAATAAGTCAACAAGATTTATTATCCAAAAAACAAGTTCCATAACAAAAAAAGAGAAAGTGGGAAATCATTAACAAAAGAATTTAAGAAAATTTCCCAGAACATTAGTGCCAGATTGAATGGGCTGTAGTACCCAGCATAATGAATAAAACTAGGCCTGAAGAGGTACACATACCCTTGTGAAATTTTGAACCCAGGAATAAGGCTCTAAAAGTTTCAAGAAAGAAAAATAAATGACTAGGATTTGGAACAATGTTGGACTTTTCAATAGCAATAGAGGAAGAAAGATGATGATCATGAAATGTTTTTAAAATCCAAAAGAAAAATAATTTCTAACTTACAGTTCTATACCCAGCCAAAATACCATCAAATATAAATGAAAGATAAATATACAAAGGTAAAAAAAATTATATTTCATTCCCCTCTTCTAAAGGAACAATTGGAAGATATGCTCTTCAAAGTAAGAAGTAAATCAAGAAAGAGAAAGGTGAACTATAGGAAACAAAAGAAATAAGACAGTGACAAAAGGAATCTTCAGAATACAGGCAGTCCCGGAGTTAAACACCTGACTCATGTCAGACTCACACTTACAATGGGGGGTGGGAGGTATGACAGTAAGTCCCTGAGTCAGTGACTAATGTTCAACTCACACTTACGAATGGAGGCTATTCCAGGTAACAAGTAACTGTACCTGTTTCAACTTACATACAAATTCAACTTAACAAACCTACAGAACCCATCTCATTTGTAACCTGAGAACTGCCTATAATGTCATAGGAAAATGCTGGAGTGACAGCTGGACATCAGATGCCATAGCAGTGAGACCAGGTGGTAGTATTGTGACTCGGAAGGCAGATAGGGGAGAGCTGTCACCAAGATCCCCACCACCACTGTGTCATCCTTGCAAGGGATTACCTAACCAGCAGGACCTGGATTCTTCTTTGTATGTGGCTTTTCTCAATGACATACTAATGAATTCTTTTCTCCCATGCATGCTGTTTTGCTGTATTAGTTGAGGTCACTTAGTACAACTCACAAAAGTGTTATGTTTTCACTAAACCAGGAGCTAGAGGTAGACCATGGAAAGCTAAGAAATAGAAAATAAAGAACAGCACAGTCCCTCTAGCCATATTTCTGCAGATTTCCCCCGAGAGATGCTTCAACTATGTGAAGTCATTAAGTTTTGCAAGAGTTTGTTGTCCAATGACTTCCTTTCTAATGGGGCCTTTGTAATGCTCCAGGAATCTAATATCAGATCATGATCCAGAATATCTATTCAGTTTATCTTCTACCAAGAGCATTTGTCTGATAGTAGCACTATTTTCCTTTCCTAGGTCTGTGCTTTCTGCTCAATATTTCAGATGAAAAACTATAGTATTTAGGAATACATACAGTGACATACTCACAGGTTCCAGGGATTAATAGGTAGCATCTTGGAGGGCATTATTCTTGCCTACTACAACCTAGCAAGAACTAGGAGAGACTGTGTTAAACCTTGCAAGGATCTCTCTTAGAAGACTGAAGCAAGTAAAGACATTCTAAGTGGAAGATCTTTGTATCATATGCCCTCGACTGATAGCATCTGTCACAGAAGAGGCAGTAAACCAAGAAGACAGAAGGACTCAGCCAGTTTACACTTGTTAGACTTTGTCACCAGGTAATGTAGTGAGTGCAACATCAGTCAGTGCATGACTAAGAAATCCATAGTGGCAAGGAGGGAGCACACACCACAGGCTCACAAGCATGAACGCGCCTCCCCGAGGCTGGCACAGCTGCTATCATCTAGTGCATACCACAGTGGAGCAAGAGACGCAGAAACGCCTTTGGAATTGGGCGTATGGGGTGTGTGTGTGTGTGTGGGGGGGGTGTTATACTGTTTTATAACCCCCCCTCCAAAATAATTACTGTTATGATAGCACACAGAGGAGATGCTAAGTTCCAGACAGTTCAATAAGCCAGAACATTCTCAGAAAAATGGTACAATCACAAGATAAATATGCCCCATAGTATTCATATCTGGTTCTTAAGCTCTAATTGTAACTCGAAAAAAATAAACTGTATACAAAGAATTAACAATTTGAAAACTACGGGAAGACCACTTAAGATAGCCAGACATGTTCTCTCTCTCTTGCCCCCCCCACTTCTCCACATGCACACATTCTCTCTCTACACACACTCACTCTCTCTCTCCACACCCACACACTCTCTCTCCAGATCCACACTCTCTCCACACCCACACATCTCTCTACACACACACACACTCTCTTCACACCCACACACTCTCTCCACACCCACACTCTCTCCCCCACACACTCTACACACGCACACTCTCTCTACACACACACACACTCTCTCCACACACACACACTCTCTCCCCCACACACTCTCTCTACACACACACACTCTCTCCCCCCACACACTCTCTCCACACACACACTCTCCCCACACACACACTCTCTCTCCACACACTCTCTCTCCCTACACCCATTCTCTCCACACCCACATACTCTCTCTCCACACACACACACACACTCCCTCTCCACACCTACTCTCTCTCCACACCCACACACTCTCTCCACACCCACTCTCTCTCTCTCGACACATACACACACTCTACACCCACACACTCTCTCCACACACACACTCCCTCTCCACACCCACTCTCTCCACACATACACACACTCTCTCCACACCCACACACTCTCTCTCCACACATACACACACTCTACACACACACACTCCCTCTCCACACCCACACACTTTCCACACACACACACACACACACACACACTCTCCAGACCCACACACTCTCTCCCTACACCCACACTCTCCCTACACCCACACACTCTCCCTACACCCACACTCTCTCTATACACACACACACTCTCTCCACACACACACACACACACTCTCTCCACACCCACACGCTCTCTCTCCACACACACACACACACACTCCCTCTCCACACCCACACACTCTCTCCACACCCACACACTCTTTCCACACACACAGTCCCTCTCCCCACACACACATACACACACTCTCCACACCCACACACTCTCTCCACACACACACATACACACACACTCCTTCTCCACACCCACACTCTCCACACCCACATACTCCCTCTCTACACCCACTCTCTCCACACACACACATTCTCTCCATATGCACACACTCCACACACACACACACATTCTCCACACACACACATTCTCTCCAAATGCACACTCTCTCCACACACACACTCCCCCCCACACACTCCCTCTCCACACCCACACACTCCCTCTCTCCACACCCACACGCACTCTTTCCACACCTACACACTCTCTCCACACACACACACACGCTCTCTCCACACGCACACTCTACACACACACATTCTCTCCACATACACACACTCTCGCCACACACATACACTCTCTCCATACACACGCTCTCTCTCCACATGCACACTCTCCACACACACACACCCACTCCCTCTCCACACCTACACACTCTCTCCACACGCACACACATTCTCTCCACACGCACACTCTCTTGCCACACGCACACACCCATTCCCTCTCCACACGCACACACTCTCTCCACACATACACACTTTCCACACATATACACTCTCTCTCTACACACACACTCTCTCTCCCCACACACTCTGTCCACACATACACACACACACACACTCTCCACACGCACTCTCTCTCCACACGCACTCTCCCCCTGCCACACACACACTCCGTCTCCACACCCACACTCTATCTCCATGTACACTCTCCACATATGCACACACACACACACTCCGCACACACACACTCTCTACACCCACACTCTCTCCACACACACACACTCTCCATACATGCACACTCTCCACACACACAAACTCTTTCTCCACACATACACACTCTCTCTTTTCCTCCACACACATGCACACTCTCTCCACACACACACTCTCGCTACACACACTTTCTCTCCACATGCACGCACTCTCCACACACACACTCTCTCTCTCCACACGCATGCACACTCCACACGCTCTCTCCACATGCACACACAAACTCTCTCCACACACACACACATACACACACCTCTCTGCACATGCACATACACACATGCTCTCACCACACATACAAACACATGCACTCTCTCTCAACACATTCTCTCTCTTTACACATGCACACAAATATACACACAAATATACACACACATATACACACTCTGCAGGCGCACACATACACATTCTCTAAACGCACATACACTCTCTCCTTACACATACATACACACTCTCTCTTTACACACACAAATTCTCCCCACATGCACACACATACATACACACACACATACATGCACATCACACACACACTCTCTCTCCATACGTACACACACACATTCACTCTTTCTCTCCACACACACATACACCATACACACCCCCATACTCACTCTCTTTCACATGACTTTCTGTTCTTATCCGATTGCATGTAAGTAGCTTTATGAATTCAAGGGGTTCACTCACCCTCTTGGCTGCTTGGGTTCTGCATTGGTACGTGAGTAGTTAATCTGGGAGACCTCTAAAATTCTACATTTTTCTAATAAAATAAAGCAATGTTCTGGGAACAAAAAGAACTAGAGTTGCTGGAAAGAAGCAAGATAAGAATGTGGCAAACAGCACATAATTGTTTGATTTCTGTTGGAATACATTGCAAAGACATAATTATATACTTGCAATAATCATTTACTTTGTCATAAAACAACATCTTCAAATGCCTTGAAAATACACTTATAAAAACTGTAACCTGAGGTGTGGTGGCTCACACTATAATCCCAGTGTTTTGGGAGGCTGAGGCAGGAGGATCACTCAAGGCCAGGAATTTGAGAACAGGGAACATAGTGAGACTTCATCACTACAAAACCCAACAACAACAACAACAACAACAACAACAGAATCAGCCCACGGGGTTCTGGGCACCTGTCATCCTAACTAGTTGGGAGACCGAGGCAGGAGGATCACTTGGCCCAGTGGTTCAAGGCTGCAGTGAGCTATGATTATACCACTGCACTCTAGTCTAGGCAATAGAGCAAGACTGCATATCTTAAAAAAATAATAATAAGGTTAGGTTGTTCAAAAAAAAAGTCACCTGAAAACACGTAAGAAGCTAAAAAAATACCTGCAATATTAGTTCAAATACATATTTTCTGTGTGTTGTAGTAAAACATAGTTCATTCAAATGAAGTTTGATATTCTAAACTTGTGAAAAATTTGAATTTAAGTAGCATCTTAGCTTTCAAAAATGAAGACAAAGCAGAAGTTCTAGAATTCATTTAGTAAAAGTCTACTCCATCTTAGATGATCTTAAGTCTAGATACTGAATTTCGGTTACCAATTGGTATTTTTTAAGAGTTCCTATCACAGATTTGAATTAGCAATGGTTTTACTTTTAATGGGACAGATTCCCGGGAACAGGACTGCTAGGTTGAAAAGTTTACATATTTTTACTTTCAATAAGTAATACTGGATTGTTTTCTCACATTCTCACAATACTAAGTGAGAAGAATCTTTACATCTAGCCAGCAGAAAGTAGAATAACTCCTTTAAATTTTTATCAATTAATTTTATCAATTAATAGTTGTGAACATCAGTACCTGTGTTTGGATTTCCTTACTGAGACGTTAAGCACTTATTTACGATGATAAAGCCAATGCTTGGCACAGATGACTTTTTCATGAAATTCTACCTGTTTATGTAGAAGCATATTTACTGAAATAATTTAACCTAAAAAAAACCTTTCAAGTTGTTCCAATTAGTGCAAAATTTTAATAAAAAGCAGGCATTTTAGAATGTTTCTATTCTAAGAAAAATATTTTATCTACTGCAAAGCTAGATTTCTCACCATCTAAACAATTCAGCTGAAAAACTTAACACATTTTAGTAAAATAACAAATTGGTGTATTTTATCAGCAGTTCTGATTTTAGAACGAGGACCCACAAAAATTTTTCCTTTACTGCCCATCACAAAATGCAAACAGAGAACAACTTAACCATGCTATTTAAAAAATTCCCAGGATATAGCAAATACAGCCTAATTTACTTAATAAGAAAAAATATGAGGAAAAAATAAGAAAAATAATATTTATTTTGACCTTTTGAAAACATTACATACTTTAAAATATAACTCACACACTTTAAATGGTATCTTATAATAATAATAATTATTTTTGAGACAGAGTCTCACTCTGTCCCCTCGGTAAAGTGCTGTGGTGTCACAGCTCACAGCAACCTTAAACTCTTGAGCTCAAGTGATTCTCTTGCCTCAGCCTCCCAAGTAGCTGGGACTACAGGCACCCACCACAACACCCAGCTTATCTTATTATTATTAATTATTGTATTACAGTAGTTAAAGCAGTTAACATTTGTCAGGTACTTACTATTTATGAGCTTCTGATCAAGCACTTTATATGTCTTGGTTCAATCAAATTTCACAGTAAAACACTGTGAGGCAGCTACTATGGCACAGAGAGGCTGAATAGCTTGTTATAGATCAAACAGCTGATTAGGGCAATTCAGGACTAGAGCACAGAAGTCTGAGATGAAAATGGCTATTTTTCCCTGTATTATGCTGACTCACTCCCAATCTTTCTATCCTCTACATCACCTTGCAAGTTGACTTAAAGACTACAATTTCAACTTGTACTAGAATATTTTGTTAATAAATATAATTTAAAATAGTCTAAAGACTTTCAAAAAGAATCTATAGGACATTTACCTAACTTCTGATTTGATATTACCAAATCATTGAAACTAACACTAAATATCCACATCTTTAAAAAGTACTGGACCAGTGCATTCAATAAATGAGTTCTACAATCTCTAGCTTGCTTTCCTTCTTAAGATTAAAATATTGTTACCATGTTCTCTATGACATCAATTAATCAATACACTGTCTCTACAGAATATACACTGACTTGAAACTAACTCTACAAATAAGAATTCTGAAGAGTGAAAATATGTCATATTTTAAAGTGGGACTAAGTTTCACATTATTAGTATATATAACACTTTTTTTGGCTTTTATACAAATGTTCACAGCAGCTTTATTTATAGCCATAAAATGGAAATAGCTTGAATGTCCAACAACCCATGAAAAATTAATCTTTAATAATTAATGAAAGATTAAGCACACTGTGACATCCATATCATAAAATATTATTCCAGAATGAAAAGAAAAAAACATTGATACATGCAACAACATGAATGAACCTCAAAATAATTTATGCTGAATGAAGGTTGCCAGGTAAAAAGAAGTACCAATTATATGATTCCATTCCTATAAAATTCTCAAAAATTCAAATTCAACCTAATATGTAACATCAGAAGGCAGATCAATAGTCATCTTGGATGGGCAGGAGTGAAAACTTACAGAAAAAGAATAATGAAATTTGGGGGGATAAGGAATGTGTTTATTATCTCGATTGTCTTGATGGTTTCAGGAGTGTGTACATATGTCAAAAGTCATCAAATTTAAAAAAAATCATCAAATTACATAATTTAAGTATATTTGGTTTACTATTTATCAACTGTATTTCAATAAATCAAATAACATTCTAAATTCCATTTATCCCCATGTAACTGCACCAATTTTCTTTTATTTTTTTCCCTTTTTAAAATTAAATCATAACTGTATACATTAATGAATTTATGGGATACAATGTGCTGATTTTATATACAATTTGGAATGCTTACACCAAACTGGTTAACATAGCCTTCACCTCACTTACTTGATTATTGTGTTAAGATAGGATAAAATAAAACCAGTCATTTTAGGAAACTAGGCAATAATAATTTTAGGGTAACAGAACAAAAGGCTTCAAAGAATTCTCATATGCTATAGAAACTGTTAGGACTAGACTGTCATACAGTGACCTTGCTGGTGTCTAACCCACCTAACAGTATTTGGAAGTGCATTGTTTCAAATCAATAACTAATTAACAAAGTACAAAAGAAGTTTCACTGTTTCCTTAGGTCCTTGTTAAAAATGGCTTTTGGCAGCACATGGGCAGAAAGGTCGCTTCTATGACATCTCCAGGAGCTTTCAACACCCTGCCTCTGTCAGATTAAATTACTTTTAGCAATTAATTGTCATAAGTTAAAACAGAAGCACATTTGTTACAGCAGGCTGTCATAATGACAGGGTGAGGAGTTGTTTTGATATGAATTTCTTCCACTGACCTCCTATCATATCTTAATTTTTGTGGTTGACCTAACTGGAAGATTGGGAGCACATCTTAGCTGGAATGGCACAGGCAAAACCTTGGGGTCCTGGGATATGATACTAACAAATAAATGAACCAAAAATTCCACAGATACTTCTGAAAGGCAGATTTTATGAAACAAAGGAATGTGTAACTTAGAAATCAAATTTAAAACAAAATTATTTGTAATTAACACAAAAATACAGAATGTGAAAAAAATATTCTATTGAGTTCATATACATGAGATTATGGGAACATTATTATTACATTATACCAAAGTTAAATTTCCAGAGTAATATGTTAAAAGTAAATATTAAATAATTCTAAAATTTAAATTTCAGGAAGATATGTGTGTATATAAATATATAAGTATATACACACACATACGCACAATACATAATAACTTCTACTGATAAATGTGCTTTGTTTAAAATTCTATAACTTTACAAAATCAATTGCCAATAATAATTCCTTATCAAATTATTTTCTTTACAAATCTGCATTTGAATAGAACTGGGGAAAAAACCATCCTAATTGAGGAATGTAATACTTGGGTGAATTCAGTAATAGATCAGATAGCATTTTCAACAATGAATGACATATGTAAATTTTTTCCCAATGATAAAGTATTTTTATAGTTGATTTTTCTTCATATTGCTATAAATTTTGGTATATTCTTCAGCTATTTCAGAATTTAAGAGAATTTCATAGAGGATAAAAAAACTACTTGGTGAAAATTAGACCCCTCAAGGAAAATGAAAAAGGTGTGAGATTTTTAAGAAATCCTAAACCCATGAAAACAATGTTAACAACAGCCATCACTTTCAAGTGCTTATTCTGTATTTGATATTATGTTAAATGCTTAATGTGTACTAATTCATTTAATCCTCACAATACCCTGTGCAATTGCTATTATTATTACCTCCTTTTTTTTTTTTTTACACAGATAAAGCAACTGATACTGGAGTTTAAGTCAGTTGTCTAGCGTAACAACACTACAACTTCAGATCCCATGATCTGACATTAAGCCTACAGTACTTTTTATACACACACACACACAAAATACGTATGCATGTTTATGTGTGTGTCCATACACAACTAAGAGTAAATAACTTTCTAGTTGTAAAAATAGAACTTAGGCCTCAGACATGGGTATGCCTGGCAAATTGACCTTGAGTTCTTCTAATTCACAGCATACTCTGAGGAAAGACCCTGTTCATCAGTGATCTGCACCTGGAGAGCACGAGGATCAACAACCAGGCCTTGTACAGCTTTAGTCGTGAAGGTGGTAAGAAAAATGAGAAAGATGTGGGTGCATGTGTGGTATGTGTGCAACAGAGGATAACTGACCCTCTCAATACCAGGTGGGATCCTTCCTACTCACCATGATGAGGACGAGGTGGTGATGGCAGCAGGAGCCCGCAGGCACCTGGGGCGTAGGGAAGCCCCGTCCTCCTGCTTAGAGAACATCACTGCTCTGTGGACTCACCTGTGGAGTTAAGTCTTGTGTTCTTTATCTACATTAAAGGAATCTGTTGGGATTTTTCTGAGACTCACCATCAGACTTATGACAACCATGATCTAGAAATTAAAGTTCAGGCTACTCTGGAATAATGTCTAATGATTATTGATGCAAAAATATTCAATAAGATCCAAGTAAACAGAATCCAACAACACATCAAACAAATTACACACCATGACCAGGTGGGTTTCATCCCAAGGTCCCAAAGATGGTTCAATATATGTAAATCTATAAATATAATACATCACATAAACATAATAAAAACAAAGACCATATGATTCTCTCAAATGATGCAGAAAAATCTCTTGATAATATCCAGCTTCCTTTC